>PVIA01003811.1:71574-156308 GCA_004024845.1 Tonatia bakeri
GGGATTAGGACTGAATGTTGGAAGTGGGGGGTGGGTAGGGCAGGGGAGAGTAATGGGGGGAAATGGGGACAGCTGTAACCAAACACCAATAAAAAATAGACTGTTTGGCCCAACCTCAGAGTTTCTGATCCCGTAGGTTGGAGGTAAGACCTAAGAATCTGCATCTCTAACAAATTGTCAGGTGACTTATTTTGCTGGTTTAGGGACCATACTTTTGGATTCTCTAGTATAGACTTATTCTAATTTTATTGTAATTTTATTTTAATTTATAGAAGAGCTTGTATATTTTCTAAATTCATATTTAATTAAAAGAAAATAGAGAGTGCGAATATGAATGAGGGTATCCCTGGTATTAATTGTACCTGTCCAAAATCTTTTTGATAATGGTCTTCACCCATTCAGCTTCAGGATCCAAACAAACTAGTTTTCCACTTTTCAGTGTGACTCTGAAAAGAAAAGAGTGTTTTAGTTAAATAATAACTGTACTCAATAATGCCTTAAATTTATTCATTAGAATTTCTGCAAAAGTTAATGGATATGTTTAAAATAAGTACACAATTTTCTTAAAACATATTAATCATATTATTAGAACATGACTTTTAATCACACCAGTATGTACAACTAAATTACTTTTAATCAACTTGAATAGCATCTTTTCCTAGAGACTTTTTAGATATGAATTAATCAGCAAACATTTATTGGTTTTAGAATGTACAAGGTATGGAGCTAAACTCTGGAAAATCTGCATAAATACAATATCTTCTAGGCTGCCAGTCATCAACCCCTTACTGTGTATTTTACAATTATATCTATGTTAATTTTGTTAGTTTTTAGTCTCTCAATAAGCCTCCTTTATTACTGGAAGAGACAGAGCATAATTTGCTTATTTTGCTTATTTAAATTAATTCTGTAGCTTTCAATTGCACTTTACAGAACCACAAAGCTCGACTCCCTTGAAGTTCATTACATGAACAACGGATCATCTTACTACACTCAGGGTTTAAGTAAATAACACAATTTAATACTCAATTATAAAAACATGGTAATAATATAATAATAGCTCCTTAGCAAATTACCAATACAAAGATAGCCACAAAGCATCATGAAGAGTGGTGAAAACTTGGAAGTATTCCCTTTGAATGCAGAAACAAGACAGGGTGCCTACTATCACCGCGGCCAATTCCGCCAAGCTAGAAAGGCAAATAAAAAGTGTAAGTTTTTTCAAAAGAGGAAAATTAAATTGCCATTAATCCCAGAAGATGTGACTACCCAAGTAAACAGCTGATGGTGTTTAATAATAATAAAAAAAGGTTTTGTAGAGAAAAATCATAAAACTTTGAAGACATTATAAAAGGCCCCCATAAATTGGGGGCTAGCCTATGTTTTTGAAACAGAAAGCTCAGACTCATAAAGATATCAATAATTCACAAATTGATGTATAATTTCAAAGAAATTATACTCACGATTATAATTTAATTAGTGCAAATTTGCAAGCTGCTTCTGAGATTGATGAGGAAGAGCAAAAGTCCAAGAAAAGAAGAGCCACTCTGAAGAAGATGGGGGAATTCTCCTTTCCTGATGTTAAGAATTACTATAAAGCGCCCTGGCTGGCATAGCTCAGTGGATTGAGCGCGAGCTGCGAACCTAAGCATTGCAGGTTCGATTCCCAGTCAGGGCACATGCCTGGGTTGCAGGCCATGACCCCCAGCAACCGCACATTGATGTTTCTCTCTCTCTCTTTCTCCCTCCATTCCCTCTCTAAAAATAAATAAATAAAATCTTAAAAAAAAAGAATTACTATAAAGTATTAATAATAAAGATGTACAAGTATAGACAAATTGATTAATCAGACAGAATAAAGAGGTCAGAACCATCCTTACACACTAGGAGAACTCAACTTATAGCAGAAGTAGCATTGTAGATCAGTGGGAAAATACTTTAATAAATAGTGTTGGAACTGTTGATAAACTATATAGAATATAAAACTTTGATAATTTCATCACATCATATACAAAAATCAATTCTGGGTCTGTTAAATTTTTAAATACCCCCAAAACCATAAAAATTTTAGAAGAAAAAACAGAAGTATATTTTTATAAACACTGTGAAAGGAAATTTTTTTGAGACAAAACACTAAATCTGCTAACCAGAAAGAGCATATTGTTAAATTCACATTTATGTTAATTAAGAAAACGCTATACGAAGAATGAATCTATGAACCCCAAGTTGAAAAAAGAGTTTTTTTAATTCAAATATCTGACCAAGGATTAATATCCAGACTGTGTAAAGAAAACCTGGGGGTCAGTGGGGGAAAGGATAATATCCAACAGCTAAAGCAGCAAAGAAGTTGATAAGAATTTCACGGAAAAGGGAACACAAATACTCAAAACATATGAAAAAATTTTCAACCTCATTAATAATAGATACATGTTAATGAGAAAATAAAAGATACCAATTTGTACCCATCAAATTGCCAAAACCAGTGATTGGCCAGTATGTGAAGCACCAGATGATTAAATGCAGGAAGGTGTGTCAGCTGCAATAGTATGGCAATCCTAGTAAGGTGGAAGATGTGAACACCCTAAACCCAGCAACAGTTTTTAGATACTCTCATATACATGAATCAGGAGATATAAAATGTGGGTAATAGTAAAAACCTGGAAAAAACCCAATTGTGCACCAATTGTGGATTGGATAAAAGAATTTTGTATTTATCGACAATATTCCTACAATGAATATCACTGACATTGAATTAACTACGTCTAAGAACATCAAAATGCGTGTATTGAAGAATATAATGTTGAATAATAGAAGCAAGTCACAAAACACTACATTTGGTGTGATTTTTTTTACCTAAACCTTAAAGCAGCCTTAGTCCATTTCCACTTCTATCACAAAAGTATTGACTTAAACAACAAATATTTGCTTTATTTCTCACAATTCTAGAGGTCGGGAAATTCAAGGTCAAAGTGCAGGCAATTTTAGTGTCCGGTGAAAATCTACTTTCTAGTTCATGAATGACCATCCTGCTGTGTCCTCCCGCTGTGGCAGGGTAAAAGAGCTCTCTATGGTCTCTTTTGTAAGGGCCCTAACCCCATTCATGAGGGTTCCACCTCCATGATCTAACCACCTTCCAAAGGCTCCTAATATCACCACATTAGGGGTTAGGATTTCAACATATTAATGTGGGGTGTGGGAACACATCCAGTCCATAACACAGACAAAATAAATAGTAATTGTTTTAGGTTTTTATTTTTAATTTTCTTTTTGATTATTTATTTATTTAGAAGGAGAGGAAAGGAGGGAGAAAGAGAAGGAGAGAAACATCAGTGTGTGGTTGCCTCTCCCACGTCCCCCACCAGGGACCTGGCCAGCAACCCAGACATGTGCCCTGACTGGGTATCAAACCAGCATCCCTTTGGTTCACAAACCAGTGATCAATCCACTGAGACACACCAGCCATGGCTGTTTTAGGTTTTATACATTGGTGTCAAAAAGATTTTTAAATGCAAGAAATATCATAGTTTAAAACGGTAGTTACTTTTTGGCTTGGGGTAAGTATATGATTTGAGAGTTGTATTAGTTTGCTATCATAACAATATAACACAGGCTGAGTGTCTTAAAACACAGAAATTTGTTTTCTCACAGTCATGGAGGCTACGGATCAAGAAGTTGGCAGATTTGGTTTCTTCTGAGGCCTCTTGCCTTGACTTGCAGATGGCTGTCTTCTAACTGTGTATTCATAAGGCCTTTTCTCTGTGTACACACATTCCTGGTGTCTCTTCATCTTCTTAGAAGGACACCAGTCATATTGAATTAGGTTCCACCCTTATGAAGCCACTTAAACTTAACTTTTTAAAAGCTCTACCTCCAAACAGTCATATTCTGAGGTATTAACGATTGGGACTTCAACATAAAAATTTGCGAAGGACAAAATTCAGCCTATAATATGAGTTTCACATGTGGATCTTTTATATGTACTAATTATGTTCTAGATTTTTGCCTGGGTAGCAAGTGAGTAGGGTATTGTTACTCTTTAAACTGTATAGATATGTATTCATATACTTTTTTGCATCTGTGCTTAAGTAGAATCTTAAGAAGGTCCACTAAGTTTCTCTCCCTAATTGCCAGGAAGGTGAACACAATGGGACATCAAACCCATGACTATGTCACATCACATGCCAAAAGGGATTTTGCAGATGTAGTTAAGGTTTCTAAGCAGTTGACTGAATTAAAACAAAGTGTGATTATTCAGGTGGGCCTAATACATGGTCCTTAAAAGCAGGGAGCTGTCTCTGCTGGTGGCAGAAGTGAGAGAGATTTGAAGCACGAGACACATTCAAGAGAGATTTGAAAGCAGCTTCTGGGGGCTGAGAGCAACCCTGGACCAAGAATAGGGACACTTAGTCTTACAACTTCAAGGAGCTAAAATCAGCCAGCCACATAAATAATCTTGTATGTGGATTCCCACTTAGAGCCTCTAGATGGGACTTCAACCCTGCTAACACCTTGACTTTAGCCCCTTATGAAACTCGAAGAGTTCTCACAACAACAAAAGAAATGATGATTGTGTGACATGGTAGAGGTGTTAACTAACTAACTAACAGTCAAGCCACCTGGACTGCTGACCTACAGAATGATGAGATAATAAATAGATTTATTTTAAGTCACCAAGTCATGGCAAAGTGTTACTAAGCAAAGAACAACTAAAACAGTATGCATGGTATAGTTCACAATAAAAAAAAGTTTTGATAAAATGCAGAAGTATTTCCCACAGGCTCTAAGCTCTATAATGATAGGCTGATGCTGCAGGAAGGTGTCAAGCCAACCTCCAGAACCATTAGACCATGCTGAACTTGCTGTGTGTTTCAATGTGTAACGGAGAGATTTTCAGACAATCGAGATTATCCATGTATCCTTACAGAAGACCGTGTATCTTTGTTTACTGTTCATGTTCGTGGAGTTCAACATCCACTTAGAAGAATTCATACCCTAATCTTGTTCCCACTAGAGGGCCTTTTATTTCTGGAGCAGGTACATGATTTTTTTTTTTTTTTAGAAATGAGAGCATAAACACTGGGCAATTGTTTCCCCACATTGTGCAGGGATAACGTTCAGAGCCTGGTCTCCTACACTCTCAATTTAGTACATTTGTCAGCACATGCCCACTTTGAAAAGCACAGTGCTACAAAATACCCAAATACACATTCTTTCCAAAGATATACACACGGTCCACAGACATGAAAACATGTTCAACATCTGTTGTCATTAGAGAAGTGGAAATGAAAACCCCGGTGAGGTACCCCTTCACAGCTGTTGGAGCAGCTGCCCTCAAAGAGACGAGAGAAAACAAGAGCTGGCAAGGATGTGGGGGAAGGAAGCCCGTGTGCTCTGTCGGTGAGAATATCAGTTGGCACAGCCACTACGGAAAACAGTGTGGAGGATCTTTGAAATGTTAAAAGTAAAACTACATGTGATCTAGCAATTCCACTTCTGGGAATATATCAAAAGGGGGAAAAACCCCCACTATACTCGGGTATCTGCTCTACCATGCTCATAGCAGCATTATTTCTAATAGCCAAGACACGGAGACAACCTAAGTGTCCACTGATGGATGAACACATAAAGAAGATGTGAGGTTATAGATAGACAGATAAATAAATGTTTCAGATGTATATGAATTCTTAAGATTTACTCTCTTAATTAAGAAACAAGAAAAAATACATTTTTTTCTTTTTTTACTTTCTCTTTTTATTGCATCTATATGTAACTGTATGTATTTGTATCTATATGAATTGATGGACACTAAACTTATTGCAATAATCTTTTCACAATATACCATCTCAAACCATAATGCTATGTACCTTAAATGTATCATGTATATCACTTATATCTCAAAACAACTGGGGAAAGGTTAAAAAAAAGAGAAGTCTGATATTAGAGGCTTCTATTCTCCCCATATCTTCACTACTTACATAATTTCTTTTCTGCTGCAGGAGGGGCCTTCAAGGATCAGCTGAACTTTTGAGATGAATTTGAAAGGAATAAAGGAAGAACGGGTCTGAATACACTGACATCGCAACTCTTGGCTCTCAAAGGGATCAACTGTGGGAGAAAAGCAAAACAAAACCCTGAGTAAGAATAAAGATAGCCATGATGCTTAATTCTTTACCCGAAATTTGAAATCAATGCAACAGGGCAGTCAACACAAAAAATAAGTACTGATAGAAATATCTAGGGTGACAATCACACAGCTAATCACCTGCTGTGCTGGTGACCAATGAACATTTATTGAGCATCTATTATGTTTGAGAAACTGGTAATAACACTAGATCAATAATTCATTGCTTAAAAATATAAAAAAACTTATTTAATAGTAAAATCAACTTGATTTCCTTCTATGAAAATATGTAAATATAAGGATTTTGTGTGAATTCTATTATTTAGAGGTAGTGATTTCTATCTGCCTACCATCATTAAAATGAACACCCTAAACCTATTTGCAGTAATGTTCCTGCTGTCATCTCTAATAAGAAAAACATAGACCATTACGGTCATATATTTCTAGGAAGTTAAACAGATTTTTTAAAATTAAGTTAATTGAATACATTTCTTGACGCTCTGAAACCTAAATATATATTCTGCTTAGGATTGATTTCATAGTTTCTACATTTTGCCTAATGCCAAATACAGTCTCTTAGATCTTATATCATCTCTGAAGTTTTCTACTGCCTAGAAGAAAAGGACAAAAGGCATGGTTGGCTTACCAAAGATACCCAGGACAAGGACCGCCAGAAGTAGGAGTGTTTGTGAGCTCTCAGCAGCCATGTCTGTGCTTGACCTTGATCCTTGTCTAAATGGTGGAATCAACACTACAGCCCTCTTTTAGATGCTCTTTGTAGCCCTGGGAATTTTTTGTGCTTCTTGCATTCTCTCTCTCTCCATTAAAGAATGAAAGAAGCAATTTCTAAGTGCCACATTCGCAAAGTGACACTTTGTAAGTGTCAATTACAAGCCAAAAAGGAAGCAGGGTTTGTTTTTCAAGTTTTGTTTAATTTGGGGGTTGGGATAGATTGAAGTGAATTTGTTGAATAGAAAAAGGAGCCTATTGTTTCTGAGGGTAGTGAAACTTCACAATTTTTAAGGGCTCAGGTCCAGTTGCAGTTACTGGTGACTTGCAGGATGGAATCACAAGAGTATCTGTAAAGGTTCCAAAGGTTATACTTGTACAAAGTAGGAAATTAAGATGCTTTTCCACAGCAAGTACTTGCTTTAGCCTTTTATGCTTATTTGCATAATGCAACTCAGTCATAAAATCATCTACCAAACTCTATCTGCGGCATAAATAATCTGCAAAGAAACTGAAGTTCAGACTATACTAACCCTAGTCCTCCAAACAACAGCAAACTACAGTTTACTTTTGGTTTGAAGGCAGCAGTTTCAATAAATGTGAAACTGAATTATCTAACAGGGAACTATGAGCTTCAATTTTTGTTCCTTAAGATATATAAGAGACCTTAATTATACCATACTTAATACATTTTTTTGGCATTAGCAAATCAAACACTAAAGTGTTTGTATTTATTTCCTAGTGCTGCCATAACAAAGTACCACAGACTAGGTGGCTTAAAAACAGAAACTGTCCCACAATTATAGAGGGTAGAAGTCCAAGATCAAGGCAATGGCAAAGCTGATTTGTTCTTAGGACTGTGAGTGAGAGAGGGAGCTGTCTCAAGCCTCTCCACTCGGTGGTAGACAGTCATCTTCAGCTTCACATGGTGTTCTCCCTGTGCATGTATGTCTATCCTTGAATTTCCCTTTTTCGTAAGAAGACAGTCATGTTGGATTAGGGCCCACCCAAATGACCTCACTTTCATTTGGTTACTTCTGTGAAGACCCTGTTTCCAAATGAGGTACTAGGGGTTAGGACTTTCACTGATGAATTTGGGAGGGAACATAATTCAACCTATAACAGCATTTAACTGAAGAATCAGTAATAGTCCAAAGATACACCTAGCTTACGATAATACGATACATGAATAATACGATACTTTTTCCAATTCTCACTGAGCATTTCTTAAATGGCAGGGCCTTTAAATACCTGCTGGACACTAGATATTTAAATATAGGAGACCATTCTGCGTGGCGTGGGCCCAGCTCCCACTCGGAGATGCACTGGACCCATGTCCACGGATAGGTTCTCCCATGGGGAATCTGGCCTGCATTGTACCTAAACTGCTATGAGACTTGCTTTTGCTAAAACTCCCTCACCCTGAATTGAGGCAGCAAACATTTACTGCAAAGTAACCTCCTAAAATCCATGCTAACACTCCCCAGTATGAAGTATAACCGGTTCAACAACTTTTCCCTTTGCATTTGCAAATATCCTTCCTCTGTAACTTGATTAGTGGCATCTTCTTCGTTTTCTGTAAAAGGACTTGGCAGTCTGTGTGGATTTCTCGTGCCTTATCCACAATGTGGCAGACCCCTTGAGCCTGGGTCCGCATCATTTAAAGAATAAAAATTGAGTTTCTTCTCTTGAGAAGTTCACAGCCTATTTGGAAAGACAGATATAAGCAAATTAAACACAAAAGGTGATCTGTGTTATACTAGATAGGTACTTGAGACACCCTGAGGCAGGGGAGGGAAGACTTAGCCAGAAGAGTTGGGGAGGGAGACTCCACAGGGAAGACTCCAGAGGAGGAGGGGAGGGAGACTCCACAGGTAACATTAGAGTGGTTAGAGATGAAAGGATGACTATCACAACAGAAGGCTGATACATTCCAGACAGAGAAATGTGCAAAGAGGCATAGCTTTGTTAAGAGTTGCTATGGTCTCAATGTCTGTCTCCTCCAGAAAATTCACATGTTGGAATCCTAACTCCAAAAGCCATGGTGTTAGAAGGCAGAGCTTTGAGGAGGCGGTTGTGGGCTCGTGAGAGTGGAGCCCACAGGAATGGGAGCAGTGCCCTGGTCACAGAGCTGCCACAGAGCTACCACAGAGCCCTCTACACCCTTCTATCCTGTGATGGCACAAGGACTAGTCTGTGATGCCTGCGCCCTGATCTTGAACTTCCAGCCTCCAGAACTAGGAGAAATAAATTTCTGTTGTTTATAGAAACCACCCAGTCCAGGGTATTTTGTTACAGCAGCAGTTACAGACTAAGGCATTGGTCTTGGCATGTCGAGGAAGGGAAAAAAGTTACTGCAATCTCAGAATGAGGTCCATTTTAATATGACTTGTCAACATTCAATTGATTGATCAGATTTTGGCCTTTTTACAGACCCAAAAACTGCAAGTAAGTTAGAAACACTATTCAGACATAACCTTAATTTCTCTGAGTCTCATTTTTCTTCTGTACTAGGTAGAGGTCATGAGTGCTATTATGAACATGTGTAAATATTATGATGGTAATATAGAAGTATACAAAGATATGATAAGCAATGTTGAAAGACCCAAAATAATTTCACTTTTTAAAACTTTAAAGACAGGCTTACGACATCATAGTAGGTGTTAAGTTTGTTAAACAGGTGGTAATAAAAGATCTGGAGAGATCTAATTCTAGACCCATTAAAATCTATGCTAGAACTGGAGCAGAATTAATTTATAGTTAGATCTAGATTGTTTAAAATGCTCAGATTGTCAATTTCTAAGGTTTTATAGATGATGTATTTTATTGGGTGTATTTTTCACAAGCCTCAGACCTATACAAAGGAGCAAGTCATTTTAAAAATCATATTTTTAATTGTAATTTTGTGTTTCATTCTTTAAAATATTTATGTACACTAATAAAGATATGCTATAATGTGATAATAGTATGATCACTTATTGAGCTTTGCTTTTCATCAATAAACCTCTATGAACTTTTTGTATATTATCTACAAAATTATCTATACTTTTTGTATATTATTAACTGTAAGGCATGTTTCTTATAGTCGAAGAAACTGAATGTCTCAGAAATGTTAAATAATTGTAAAAGGTTAAAAATGGCCACAAATTCTTAGCAGCTACTCACGTACAGCTGTGGAATCTATTTCCCAAATGCCTGGACTCTGTGCTGACTTAGTGGCTTGCTTTGGCCAACAGGATGTGGTAAAAGTGATGTGGATACTCCAGGTCAGAAACGCAAACAACCTAGGAATGTCCACACCTGCCCTCCAGAAATGCCACTGACACTGTAAGAAGGTAGCAGAACTCATCTGATAGAAACATGATGCCCGGCCAACAGCTAGCACCAACCACCAGGTAAGTGAAGTCCTGTTTAAGTCACCAGATGACTGTAGCCGCTTGGGTGACTGCAGAAGAGACTATCAGAAGAACCAGCCAGGTGATCCCAGCCCAACTTTCGTGTCGACTAGCCTAACCTGATGACTTGCGAGGTCAGGAGCAAGAACAAAATGGTTATCGTTTTAAGTCACTACGTTTTGGGAAGACAATAGACAACTGAGAAAGTAATTTAGCAGATCACACAAAGTGGCTGAACCCACTTTTTACTTCAAATTGTTTGGCCATGATATTCATCATATTTGTTTTAGACTACCCAACAGTAGCGTGTGGTGTGAGGCAACTGTTGGTTATTAATTAGCACTCTGAGATTTGCTCTCCAGATTTTAGAAAGCCAGTCTGAGAATCAAGATTTCAAGATAATAATCCTCTTTGACAATTACCAGAATGATCTAGTTAATAAAAACAGCCTGGTACTAAATATCAGAAAGCTAAATTCTAGTCCATTTTTAAATAGAATGGTTCTGTAACATTTGGCAATTACTTAGTGGTTTCTGAGCCTCTACCATCCCGTTTATAAAATGAAATAACTATTTTTCTGTATGATCTCTTAGAATTTGAACTGAGCAAGCCCCTGCCTGGCTGCTATAAGATCACTTCCTGGTTTTAACATTTGACTTGTTTCTTCCTCCCCAAATTATGTGATTTCTTCCTCAGGAAACTGTTGAAAGCAAAAGGCACAATTGCAATTACCTCTCACTTTTTAAAAAAATCACCTTTAATTTGGAGAACAAAATGTCAATAGGAGTACCATCCCCTTCACAGGTGAAAATTAGGTCCTGGGTGTAGGTTTGGTCCACTCTTCCCCAAACCCCATCCACTTTAGGGTCTTACAATACGGCTTTTAGGGTTTGACTTCGACTTCAGACAAGAAAGAAAAATCAGAGGCTGATGCCCTGCTGTTTGGGTGATCTATGACGCTCTAATGTAAATCTAGCCTTTCCTATTTCTTGATTTGAGTTGATTTTATAGTTTCTTCAGAATAAGAAAACGAACACAATATCTGCTTGGGAAGTGAAGAAATTAGTTGTACTTCGTGATGGTCAGTGTATGTATGGCTGTGAACTTTCCTGTTATCACTTTGTTCTGCCCCATTTCACATTGTTCTCCCTCCAGATTCTCTGGTATTATACTTCTTAATAAAATACTACAAAAGTCTTAGCCCTCATACTTAATTTGAGGGACTCCACCCTTGGATCCCTTCTAATTTGGATTCCTCCAAAAGCAGATTCTGATACAAACCCTTGCATGCAGTAGTTGTCTTAAAGATGATTATAGGAAGAAAAAGTGAGGAAGTGGGGGATGTGGGGGAAGAAAGAGAAAAAGGCTAATAAAGTCTATGTCATAAATGAGATACCACTATAGATAACTAGAACTTAATTTTGCCATGGCACCTCTAAGAAACTCTGTATCATGTTCCTCAGAATTGTTCCACCAAGACTTCCATTTCCAGCCATGCTGGAGTAAAAGGGAACGGTCTTAACCTTCTGCCATAAACAACTAGAAAATGCAACAAAATATATGAAACTATTGCTTTTAGATATTAGACAACAGTCATTGAAAGACTAGGGTCCCTAAGAAAAGAAACCAACCGAGTTTAGGCCCATGATCACACCAACTTTTTGCTGAAGCAACTTTGGAGCACTGAGCCAGGAGGAAGACTTTAAGGTGACAGGTCTTGAGGAACTGAGGAGACACAGGGAAACTGAGGTGACTTGAAGTTACGGAGTTGAGCTGCAGAAAGGAGACATCCATTCAGAAAAAACAGAGGTCCAAAATCTGCACTGAGGTTCCATTGGGTCTCTGATCAATACAAAGTCACGCATGCGCAGGGTGAAACTGAGCAATTCTCAGACCTCACACAGGTCAGGGAGATAACTGAAGTCTGACTTTTTGGACTGGAGAGAACTTGTGAACACTCAGGACCTTCAGGAAAGACACAGATGGGACATGACTTAGCAATGCCACACTAAGGCAAAGAATGCTCTCTCGACCACCCTAAGAATGCTGAAAAACAGCCTCAGAAATATCAAGTTGCTGCTCCAGTAACTTACTTGTCTGCTGGAACAGAAATCAGGACTCTAAAGTAAGAAAACAAAATTCTGACACTCATCAACACAAGATTCAAGATTTCATTCAATCAAAAATTACTACACATGCCAAGAAATAGAAAAATGTGACCCATAACCAGAGGAAAAGTTCCATAAGGAGAAATAGACTCAGAAATTATAGAATGATCAAATTAGTAAACAAGAATTTTAAAATGACTATTATAAATATGTTCAAGGGTTTAAAAGAGAAGGTAAAACTAACATGAACTGGAAAGTGTAGATACAGATAGATATAGATATATGTAGATGACGTAAGCATAGATGTAGATACAAATATAGATGTAGATTTAGATATAGATATTGATATAGAAATAGATATATAGTGTAACTTCTAAACCGGTCCAACCAATGGGGACTGGAAAATAGAATATTTCTCCACCGGCTCTTGCCCCTCAGTAAGGGTTGCCACCGAGGGCATGACATCACAGGCCATCCTGCCTGTGGGCTGAGAAAACTCTCTCTGCTATTTCCCCCATCCCCGCTCCAAAGAAGAGAGCCCTCAAGGAGAGAATCAGAAGGATGCAGGAAACTCAGCTGAGAAGCTGTCAGCAGGAATGAATGTTGCTCATTGCAACTGTGGAACTAATTGTTATTCAGGAGGGATATGGAGTGGGGCATCCATGGTGAAGACAGGACTAGCCCTTCCCATTATTTTTTGTGTGGGTAAAGAGAAAAAAATGAGAAACAGTATCAGCTGTTACTCTGGATTGTCCCCATTATGCTATTACAGGTCTGCCACCTCTGCCATCCCCCAGTGTCTCTGTAGTTGCTCCTGGAAGTCCTGAGAAGACATCTCAGTAGATCTCACCCAGAAGCACTCACAAGGGCAGAATAGGGTCATCCATGTCTCCTTCTTTCTGACTCTAGCTCCTTGGGTAACACCGCTCAGGAAACCTCAGTCATTGTTTCCTTTGCTCTTTCCTGCTGATGACCTACAAAGCTGTGATGTGTCACATAGGATTCTTTTCTTACTTCCTTCACCCCATGACCACACTTTACACACCCTTGTGTCCCACTTCCTGACATAATACTATTGATGAGAGACTTCATTGTACATGTAAAGACTGGGCAACTTGGTGTGAAAACTGTACTACATACCCTCTCAGTGAAGGACTGACACTGAGATGATGTCCGTGGAGTTGGCCTGAGGACCAATGGCATATTTCTGAAGCCATCCCAGCAACAACTTCAGAAAGTGTATTCTGTTATTATATTCATCTTACAGAGGAGGAAATGAGGTTAGGTGAAGTCAAGAAACTTGCCCAAGATCACACAGTCAACAAGTTCTAAGACAGTGGAAATTTACTCCAAAGTTTATTTGATTCTTTGAAACCTGTCTTTAACTACCACATAAACAGAAGCATCTCCTTTCTCTTTTTTATGCTCCATGTTCCGTATCGACGAGAGCTAAGAGGACAGTCCAGAAGGATCAAGACAATGTTTGAGTACAAGAAGTGGTCTTCGGTATGTGAGGGCCTTCCAGAGCCCTTGTCGTACTGTTCATAAATATTCTCCAGTGTCCTTTGACTCTTGATTAGGAAATGAGTGGCATTTATGGAGCTGCTAGAATGGTTTGCATTTATTTACTTCTGTACAGTTCACAGATTTTCTTCTCATTTCATTTATAACTAATAACATTGGAGTTATGAAGAGATTATTATTTTTAACTCTTCTAAGTGCAAAAAAAAAACCAAAACCACCCTATCTGGTGTGGCTCAGTGGATTGAGTGCTAGCCTGCAAACCAAAGGGTCACCAGTTCGATTCCCAGTCAGGACACATTCTTTGGCTTGCTGGCCAGGTTCCCAGTAGAGGGCGTATGAGTGCAACTACACATTGATGTTTCTCTCCCTCTCTTTCTCCCCACCTTCCCTTATGTCTAAAATTAATAAATAAAATCTAAAAAAAAAAAAAAAAAAAAAAACAAGAAAACCTCACAGAGGTTGTTTCTTACTACTTAGACCCCTCATTTACCCAGTGACTTAGGACAAGCCAGAACCTGATCTCAAGTGTTCTGGCTGCTAGTTCTGCCTGCTTGCCTCTGCTAAAAGCTTTTACCTAGGGCTCAGGATTTCCTGAGTGAGTCCTGAATCAGACACAAGCACACGCCCCACATATCCACAAACATCCCTGCTTTTAAGGTTTGGAGTGTGGTTTCTTGTAGATTATAGGAGTCTTTCCTTTACCATAGCAGTGGCGCTTGTCTTGGAAACCTGGAGTGTTGCTGTCAGCATGGGGCAGTGTCGAATGCCAAATCCCAGAGGATGTCCTCAAGCTCCACAATCTATCAGGTACCCCAATAATTGCACTAGGAAAAGTAGAACTAATGCACTCATAGCTTAAAATCATTCTGTTTGATAAATAGGCATAAACAATTGGGATAAATATTAAACTCACTTGTAGTTCCTTATAAATGAAGATTAAAAATTGAACCCAATGCCCTGGCTGGTGTAGCTCAGTGGATTGAGTGCAGGCTGCGAACCAGGCATCGCAGGTACGATTCCCAGTCAGGGCACTTGCCTAGGTTGCAGGCCATGTCCCCCAGCAACTGCACATTGATGTTTCTCTCTCTCTCTCTCTCTCCCCCTCCCTTCCCTCTCTAAAAATAAATAAATAAAATCTTTAAAAAAAATTGAACCCGACTGTCAATCAGGTATTTTCCTAGATGAAATATTCAGACATTCATGTTTTCTGCTTCTACTGATAATGCAAATTATTTCAGTTTTGAAAAAATCCACTTTACCACCATTTCTTTTTTTACTTTTTCTTTTTTATTGTTGTTCAATTACAGTTGTTCCCATTTTCCCCCATTACTCTCCTCTGCCCTACTTTACCACCATTTCACTGCCAGCTTCATTAAACTGTCAATAATCGTTAGAAAAACTATTCAGCAAAAACAATGAAATGGGAGTTCTTGTTAAGATAACTATACAAGTATAAATGTTTTTAAGTAGGTAAATATGAATAGCAAGTTAGCATGGAGTTCCTTATAAAAAAGAGTAATATATAGGGATGAGCAAAAGTAGAAGGTTTACAGTTTGGAAGGCACAAAACATAGGGTCTATTCTTATATTATTATTATTCATTAATGCCTTTTTCTATACAATTGTAAGCCTACTTTTGTCCACCCCTGTATTTCAGTGACTCTTGCACTGAATGAGGAGGGGACAGCTCACGGTTGTAAAACCACGTTCTTGGGTAGGGGAGAGCCAAGGGGATTGACGGCTATCACCAGATGAAATTAAACATAATTTATAGTTTGATTTATATGTGTAGCCTATTGAATGTCCAGGAGAAAAAAAAATGTTGAGAAACGTTGATGTAAATCATCAAATTATCCAGTAAAGATAGTTGCTTTTTTCCAGAAAAAAGAAACATTGTTTATTTTGAAATATTTTATTTTCTTTTTCTTTTTGCAAAAGCATCAATAAATCAATTTCTTTGTTTTAAGACACAAACATTGCATAATTAACACTAAAGAAGGCATTATGCCTTACAGGAAAGACATGAAATGTCCAAGGGATATTTAGAACACCGTAGTTCTTAAAGCTTCAACATTAGGAATGCTGAGCACACACTGTGAAACTGCCCCAATAAATAACCACTGAAATTCTCTTAAACGCTTGCGGCAATAGGTGCCCACATCCACTCTCCTACCCTGACAATGACCTCACTATTGCTTGGGTCCCCCGCCCTCTGCCATAGCAGCTGGCATTACTGTGGGCCCCTTGGAAATATTAATTGAATGACTAGAGAACATTTGCAAACATTTTACCTTCAAATTAAATATGAAGCAGAACTGGACTAACTTGGGCTTGACATAAAATAAATAAAAATAATAGTACAATGCACAAGTAGAGTCAATCAAATCATTAAAGATTTTACATGTAAAATATTAACATAAATGTTTGAAAACCAACCAATAAATAAATAAATAAGTAGAAGAATTCTGCTAAGAGATGCTTAAGCACTCGACGCTCTGTCCAGGTGGCTCTGGGAGCTGATGTTTCCTCTTTTCCCTCTTTGATCTTTGTAAGGCAGGGTCTGCGTCAGGTTTGCTGCCAATCAGCTTCCTGCTTCCTCTGGTTAGTTGGAGCTATCTCTATAATGAAAAAAAGGTTTTCTTTAGAATTTGCTCAGAAAAGCCACCTGCACAGCTCTCGCCTCCTGTCCCGCCTTCTAGATTCCAAAGTTTTCTGAATCTAGCTTCCCCAGCCTGGCTTGAAGTGGATGCTTCTAGACTTGGTGGCTGAGACCTTTTGGCTCTTGAATGCTCTGATTTAGGAATGCTGGGGGGCGGGGAGGGGGGGTGCTCTCTGTGGTCCTTATTGAATAACTGGCTGCTAACAGCCAAGTAAGTGCCAAGGGGAGTGACATTGGATCATCTGTCACATTAGGCCTTACTTAAGCCTCAGAGTAACCCCAGGTGGTTACTATTGTTTCCCCCCTTTACTGAGTCCAGGTGAGCTAAAGAATTGTCCTTGAGTTATATAGCTAACAGGTGGTCAAACTCAGATTTGTACTCAGCACAGCATCACTACAAGGTTCCTGCTCTTCACCATTAACCAAGCTTTAGGGCTTGTGTGGCAGAGAAACAAGGGCTCTGTTTTTCAGATGTGAAGTCCAGAAAGAACGGGGAGGGGTGGTGAGGAGGATGCCTGTTTTTGTAACAGGTGGAAAGCTTTTTAGCGTAACTGCCCAACACCAAGGAGAATTTTAATGAACCCATTTATCTGAATGAGGATGGAGAGCCCTGGAAATATCCTGGACCAGAGCAGATTAATGACTTTAATGGCAAATTTAATTGTAAAATAATGACTTTTAACTCCATCAGCTAAACTCTGGGTTTCCTGTTATGATTTTCTGCCTTGTTAAATTTAATAAGGCAGATGCCAGTATCTGTCATCCATGACTTTATTCACGAAACTCACTTGTTTAGCATCTTTTCGATCATATTCTTAACCGGGGGGGCTTCAGGGTTGAGACAAACTTCCTGTCCATTCTTGAGCGTGGCTCTGCAGAGAGAAGGGAGAATGCACGTGAGACAAGGGGGCAGGATGAGGGTCAGGGTGGAAGCATCTGAACAGTGGAGGCAACACTTACACGACTTCGGTTTGGTCGCAGGAGGGTCCTGGGGGTGTGACTTTCACACTCTGGATGAGCTTGAAGGGAATTCTCTGCAAGGTGTTCAAGCACTGGCAGCGAAGTTCATTGGCCACGGGTGCCCCTGTGGGGACAACAGACTCGGTGAAGGGAGATGTCCCCACGGGCACCAACCCGTCGCCCCGTCCTGCCCTTGGGATCCCAGGGCTCCGAGTCTCACCTGCAGCGTGCCGGCAGGCGGTGACCAGGAGCAGGAGCAGCAGCGAGGTCCGGAGAAGTCCAGGGGCGCAGGCAACGGTGGCAGTCGCTATGCGGGCCATGGCGGTCAGCTCCGTGGATCTGGGCGGCGTTGCTAGGAGCGCGAGAGCTGGCGGGAGAGCTGGCTGAGCGCGATCTGTGGCTCCCGGAGACGGACGAACCCTTTTTATCTACATTAGGGGAGGGAAGTTCGCAGCCCCCGGACCCGGGAAATTCCCGGACCTGCAGGTCGTTCCCCACTCGGAAAGGGAGGCGTGGCCCTGCCCCTGAGGGTAGTTGGGGTGGGGGACCCGAGGGTGCCGCCCTGGATGGCCTCCCGCGTGACTCGGCGGACCGCGAAGTTCTCTTTCCGCCCAAATCCCCAAAGAGGGTGGTGGGAGTCTCCGCCACGCAGAAGCTGCTGCGGGCGAGGGGTGACAGTGGGCGCCCGGTGACCCCGGTGCGCGGGGCAGGGAGGGGCGAGGGGCGGATCCCTGAAACCGCGCTGGAAAGGTGGCGCGTCTTTAGCGCGAAAGAGTTGTCTCTTTTAATCAATAGACCTGGGGAATCAAGGAGGGTGAGGGAACACATTTTATTTCTCTACCTATCATCTACCTCTATATGATATTTATGTGTATTCCGTGTGTATAAAGTGAATGCTCTTTGCAAATATACCGTAGTTATCTCTGGTTCCCTTGTTTATGTTCTCAAATCACACCTCGATTGTCTTGGTTTTATTTTCCGTTTGGTGATAAGAGGGAGCAGTGTCTAAAGCTGAATCTGATCTTAATTTCAATGGAAATTGAGGGCTGTCAATGCGACCTCTTATGTATACCGCTGAAATTGCTTCTTCTTTCTGTCATGTTGAACTTCCAAAATTCCCGGGAGATTTCTTTCCCGTGGGAGGGGTTCGGGTTTGAACTACGACAACACGACTGGCAGGCACTCTGAAGCTGCAGAGGGGCCAGTAGGGCAGACTCCTGGGTTCGCCTTTCCGGGCTGTCTTCGGACAAAATAGACCCCGAGCACTAGAGAGGGGGGACCGGCTGCGCCCTTGCCCTGATTGTGGGGGGATGAAATATGAAAAGCCACAGCACACAAAAAGCCCCCTTTCGTTTACTGCGGGACCTTTAGTGTTGGTCCCCTTTCCTTAGAGACATTGACAAGTCTCTCTTTTCTGACCAAAAATTTCAATCTTTTAACCTGATGCCTTTACTGTTTTCCAAATAGTAAAACAATGATTGATTCAACATTAGGTATAGAGGGTTTAAGTGTAATGATCCAGATTGGACTCAGATCTCTAGGGACACGGAATAAGGTGGGAGGCAGGAGAGAAGAAAAGAATAACTTCTGGCCTGAGGATGGATGTCCGGGGACAGGGCTCCCGGGAGCCCAGCTCCGTGGGTCAGAGCCTGTACCCCACAACCAGCCACCTGGGGGTGCAGTGAAGCCGCCTGCATTTAGTTGCCACCTCTCACCTACAAGTTAAAGATTTCGTTGCCTATCCCGATGCAGTTATGAGAGATGAGTCATTTGTGAGAGCCGGCATGGATTAAATGCCTTATATATGTTTGTTAAATAAATAAGATGGAAATAGCTCTTTCCAACATTGCCTAAACAGAAACTCAACCTGTGTGAAGAATCCTATAAAGAAAAAAACAATGTAATGAGTGTTTCACTCCTCGATTTTTCTTTTCACATTTCAATTTCTCTGTATCAGGCTTTCTCAGAGCAAGGCATGCCTGAACTCTACTAGGGGATGCACTTACCTTTTTTTTTTTTTTTCTTACTGTTGACTTCTATCATTGATTTCTACTGCAGTCCTACTTTCAATCACTTTATATGCAAAAAGGGAGTTTGAATTAAAGATTCTTCATCTTATTTATTGGAAATCACTTACAAAATGAATGACTGTCTTTAAAAATACTCTAGTGTTTATCAGTATGTTCCTGAGAGAAAAACCAGGGAAATGAAAGGGTCATTAAAATTTGTGTTAAGCAGCAGGAAACAAGAGATAATCTAAAGCTTATAAAATATGTGACTAGGTATGAGTAATGGAGAGTTTGTGTAGTTATTCCTCTTGATATCAGTCAGTTTCTGGGATTTGATGGGAAACTGGCCCAGAAGTACAAAAGCTATTCTTTAAAACTTGAAAGATGTATTGTTATTTTTTCTAATTGTAAGTGTAATACAGACTCATTTTATAAAGTTTATAAAAGTCAGAAAGGCATAAAGAGATTTTTTTTTACCTCTAATCTCTCTTAACTTCTGTTTATGGAACAATCTTTAACAGGTCCCAGAAAGTTTTTTTTTCTTCAATAAACATAATAACTGACAAGTCATAAGAGCCTACAAGACTGCATAAATATGAAATGGGTCATTTTCTTTATATTGCCACAGACCATGGGCAAGTTATCTAACCTCTGCTCTCACCCCGAGCTGCAGCACATTTATTTTGTGCTAAGTTCCAGGAGCTTTTCTAGCAGTTTTATAAATATTGACTCATTTAATCTTCCAAAGCTCCCTATAAAGTAAATATTATGGGCCTTTAAGGTTAAAGATAAAGAACTGAGGCGCAGCAAGGTTAAGTAACTTCCCTAAGGTCACACCCAGTGTGCAAAACCAGAGAGAATGACTTGTAACCATTATGCTGCGATGAAAATGCTCTGTGATGTACAAGTAAGAACTTTCAGAGAAGAATAATTTTAAAAAATCTGTTTGTTACTCCCTGGGTGGTATGATTCATGTTCGCTTATTCTAAATACAAACGCAGCAAAATGGGCATGCATTTCCATTGTTTTGTTTGTTAGATTTTCTTATAGTGTCCAGTTCTGATCATGGTAATAGTTATTCTGCTATGGAGATACCCATGGAAAAATCTGGCAACGATTTTTCCCCTTTGGTAAATGATTAAGGTTAATATCATCAGTGTGATGTCAGGCAGATGGTATGTACCCCTGGTGTGATATGATGATGATAAGGGTATATCACCTCTTTGGTATTTTTTCCCAAAAGTTTATAAGCCAAATCTAACCATGAGAACATTCTTCAAAACTAAGTTGAGGAATATTAAATAGCTGACTAGTAAGTACTCTTCAATCTGTCAAGGCATGAAAAATAGGAAAAGACTAAGGAACTGTCATAGTCCAGGAGAAAGTGTGAAGACATGACAAATAACCACATCCTGGAACAGAAAGAGGACAGTAAATGGGAAAACTGGTGAAGCCCACACAAAGCCTGGTGTTTTGTGAATAGTAACATGCCATTGTTGGTTTCTTAGCTTTGACAAATAATCTACCATGGTAATATAACATGTTCAAAATGGCAACTCAATGAAAGGGACACCGAAACTGTACAATTTGGCATCTTTTGTGAATTTTAAATTATTTCAAAATGAAAAGTTTTTTTTTTTTAAGTTTATCTTTCTCAATCAATCTCAAATAGTACTGAAACAGAATCAGTGCACATGTGTGCTTTACCTGGTGGTGTCCTAGAAAGGAAATTGAATTTTTGTTAAGTTCATATTTGCTCAAATATGACAATCCAAAATATCTACTTCCCCAGTTTGGACACTTCATCATGTTTCATAGGTTTAAATAGCTTGTCTTCAGCATTAATCATGATGTCTTAATCTGTCATGTACTTCTTGGAACTGAAGAAATAGAGAGCATCTGCTGCAATGGTCTACAGACCCAACCCATAACTGACGCAAATGAGGAGTACACAGGGAAATTAGCATTCCATTTTATGTACAGAAGCAGCCAAAAATGTGAAGCAAATTAAGCCTGTCCAGAAGCATTCAACATTTGTAGACTGTGTAGAGCTGATTCTTGGAAATGGCCTAATCAAAGTCACTTGTTTTCAGAAATAAAAAATAAAATAAAATTTTTCTTTTGGGTCATGGTTATTTTTCTTCCTAACATGGCATTTGAATCCATTAAATCTTCATCAATCAAAATTTGAAAATATTTATAAGTACAGGGATGGATAGTCTAGTGTTTATTCTCTTGTTTGAGCGAGAGTTTTCCCAAGACAATGACTTTTGCAAGAGTTGACCACCAGGTTTTTATGCACAATCTTTGAACCTATGCAATAAATGACTCTTTAAGACATAAAAGAATCTTTAAAATGGAAGCTTTGGAGATTAAATTCCCTTTCCCCTGTACTCATTTTGAATCTTTCACAACTGAACTTTAGTACAATACAGGATGATCACATCTTCTGGACCCACTGTTTACCCCTACCATTACTGCAACCACCAACTGTGTGCAAAGGTCAAGTTACAACTCCTCACCTCAGCTCTACCAGGTATCTTTCTGCCCCAAAGTTTCTCGGTCATTACCACAGAAAGTCTCTTGCAGGACAAGAGACTCAACAAGTAGCAGGAGGCAATCAACAAATATTTCCTCTTCTTTCATGTTTTAGGCATTTCTCAGAGGGTACCCAGTAGGATTAAATCCTAGTCGCCACACCTGGTTTTCCTACGTCACTCATTTCCAGTCCTGTACATCGGAGACATTTTCCCAACTAAACATGCCTGCATGGCAGGCTGATGACTTAGGATCTGCTGTTTTGAGAGCACTTAGGGTAAGACACTGCTGCACCCTGAGAACTAGCCATGCTGACTGTCAGAAGGCAGGAATGGGCTGTGGAGCTCTGCCCTACCCCTAGCTTGCTAAGAACTTACTCCCACACAACTTTCATCTCTATTTCCCTAAAATGATCTAATGACTCTGCTCTGTGGGAATAAAAGTGAAGATTTCGGAACATGACATTAAATTCTTGGGTCAATCTACTCCTACAAGCCAAGGACATGAGTGTGTACCAGGAACAGGATGCTACCTAACATAAGTGGGTAGGGGGTCCCATTAGAGAAAAACAAGACCAAGTGAACAAAGGCATGAAAGCTAGAAGCAGTGTGGTATGACACAGAAATAAAAGTAAGTTATTTATTTTTTTTTAACCCGGAGTCTCACACTGAGGCAGGGAGTGTAGAGAGATAAAGCAGAAGGATAGGCATGACCCAGTCATCAGAAGCTCCTGCTTGTTACTCAGGAGCCATTTCAAATGCCAAGTCCATCAGAAAGC
The DNA here is from genome assembly GCA_004024845.1 of Tonatia bakeri. NCBI lineage: Eukaryota > Metazoa > Chordata > Mammalia > Chiroptera > Phyllostomidae > Tonatia > Tonatia bakeri. Next base: position 94,396 of record PVIA01003811.1, read on the forward strand.
CCATAACTCCATCCCAGTGGTTACCTTGTCCCTTGGATACAGATCCCATTGTGGAGGGCGATTGGTTTACACACTCCCATGCAGGATTATGTACTCTGCAAGGGAGATAACATATCTCACTACATTTGCATTGCCCATCTCCTAGATGTATCTGGCTCATACAAAACATTCGACATATGTTTGTTGAAATAATGCCACAACAAATCATTTCAGACCACTGTTTCCTGCAACCAATGTGTCCTGAGACCAGAACACCAGGAAATTGTCTTTGAAGGATTGCAACAGCCTAAAATGTCCTTACTTTCTTGTTTCTATTTTGATTGCTCAGCGTGAATAAATCCTCTGAGCAAGTGTAGGTGAACCCAGATGAGCCAGAGTTTGGATTGTGTGTAAGAGTTGGGGAAGACTATTCTACCTGGGACAGCCAGAGAAATGAGTCTGAACCAAGATCCCTAAAAAGTTCTGAGGCCAAGGTCTGCCAGCAAGTTCAAAGAACACAACTGTAACCTACACATATACTCAAAGCCAGAGCACCTGAGAGGCTCAAGTCTAAAACAAAATGGCAACAGAGTCAGGAATAAAGCACAGAAAGTCCTGGTTGACTTCCACAAATGGGGTTGGAGCACGTTTTCCATTTAAGGACTGTCTGGCTCATGGTAGACAGGAGGGTCCAGCTAATTAGGTACAAGGTCTGCGCAAAAAGAGAAGGGCTAAGGGCTACTCATCCCATACCTCTTAAAAATTTACTTATGTGTGTAAGGCAAACTGATAGGTGTAGTAGGAAGTGTATAAAGTCCAAATTTAACATAAAATTCTTCCTTTAGCCTGTCCACTTTCTTCTGCAAAGCTAGAGTATTTATTTTCCTGTTCCTAGCATGATGATATAATGACATGATCAGCCAACAGATATTTTAAATTATTCAATTAACATTGAGAACCATTTGCTATATTAGCTCTGAGCAGGTGCCTTTAAATTTTTATTGGTTTTTAAAAATATTTTTTAAATGGCTTTTCATCTGTATTTTCTCAAAATTGTTTCCTGAACTTTCTGAGAAGTGGTACTCAGTAAACAAATGACCTCATGACCATGTAGTGTAACAGAAAGAAATTCAGGATTGCCAAAATTGCAAAAAAATAAGGAAATGAAAAAAACTTTCCTTAGAAATAATTACATAAGAAATTTGTACTGGAGATGAAAACATTATTATGACATTATGATATTATGTGAACAAAATTTAGGACGTTGAGAGATGAGTGTGTAAACTGTGGAAAAAATAGAATATAAAGCATAAAGAAATAAATTTCAACTAGAAAAATTATGAATAATCATGAAAACTTGATATAGAGCATAATGCTAGCAGTATTTTCTAATGCTCATTATCCCTCAATTTTATGGCCAGAAATATATTTGTTTTCATTTTTACTTTCTAGGTTCTGTCCATATACTCAGGTAATCTTAGAGGCAAAGAATTTGAAATGATATTTATTTCGAAGGAGTGGTTCTGGAAGGGTATAACTGAGCTACATTGACTGCCATTTATAAAGTAGTTGAGGACATTAAAGAAATATGAAATCCAATTAGATATGTTGAAAATGGAGAAAGAATGACTTGTTTGTGTGCATTTTACATCTGTGTATGTTACACATCAAATGTTAATATCCACAATCAAATAACATTTAATGAGCACATATTATAGCATATGTGTGTGATTGCCAGGGGGCGGGGTTGGGAAATGGAGAGGTGAGGGAAAGTCTTAACAGATTCTTTAACATTACAGATGTGACTCCAACTAAAAATCATACAAATCACTAATGGGACAAATGGCATGAGTGTATTATAATGTCTATGAATAATTCAGTGCAGTCTCTGAGCCTGACAAGGTCAAGAGTTGGGAATGCAGTCTTCAACCAACTTTCTGCTGGTTAAGTGCAGTGTCCAGCACCCAGCCGCTTCATAAGCTAACCACATTATCATTTCCTTCCATGCAGTTAATATTCAACATTTGTTTAGCACCTTCTTTGTCCATCCTTTTTCTGGAAATCGGGATGAAAAGAGGTTAATAGGCATGATCTTTGTTCCCTGATCTAAAGGAGGAAAACAAACAAGTAATTACGGGTCAGTTTAATCATATTCTGCGAAGATACATATAGATTGCTTTATTCTTTATTCCCCAGTAGAGTCTATTTTTATCTCTAGCTTACTGAAATAAAAAAGACTGAATCTCCAAACACAGCTGGTCAGTAGGAGCTGATCATTCCACCTCTGCCTGATGACTGCCCTGCTTCCCACTTTCACTGCCTCTCCCCACAAAGCAGCTAACAGTAGCGAAATACCCACGTTGTGCCTGCTTCATCTATGAAATAAATATTTGACAATGTTACATCAAAGCTTATTTGTTTTTCTTGTTTTCTCCCATAGATAGACAGTTAAGCCAGGCTCCTAATCACGAGGCTCCTAATCCGAAAGCTTTTAAAAGCTTATAGATTTGCCAGTTGATAAACCTTGTGGTTTTGCTATTTGACTTTCTTTCAGTTGTTACCGTGAATGGACAATACAGCTTTGTGTCTATCATGGTAAACATTTTTCTTTCTTAACTAGTTATCAGCATCCAAGCTTTGGGTTGTGGTTCTGTGTGGAGGGACGGTCTGGCTTGCCGGCTGTGGCCTTAATGAATTGCTTGCTGGCTCAAGGATGGTGGCCACCATTGTTTGTAAATGTGTTCTGGGGGTAAAACTCTGAAGAAAGGGAAGAAGAGTGAATTGTATCTATTTGGTTTTAATTTTGAGTTAGACCCATGCTGGGTTCAATGATAGAAGATTTATTCCTTTCCAGAGCCCCGTGAGGTGGACAGTACTGTCTTTATTTGGCAGATGAGGAAACTAAGGAGACTCAGGGTCACACAGAGTCAAAATTGAGATGTGGCCCAAGATTATATTATTCAATAACCCAGTGGGCTGAAGCCAGAAATATAGGGATAAGGAAAAGAGCTATATGAGGAAGAAGAAATAATTATAAAAATATGCACTGAATTTACTGAGTGTGTTTGCTTTTTCCAAGTCTCTTAGGAAGCAATGTATTTTCAACTCTCAAATCAGTTTGTATTGAAACCCCAAACTGGGATGTGCAAGGCTGAAGCTGAGTGGGCAGTGAGTATAAATAAGAGCTCAAACCAGTAACAGATGCAGATTCTCGACAATCCAGACAACATCCTACTTGCTGCTACATTTTCCCCTCAAAAGCTGCTCTTCATGGGGTTCTCAAAGGCTCCAACCCCAGGTCAAGTCTTGAGGCTGAGACTGAAGGCAGACTATAGGCAGAGGGATTTAACTATCCTCTTGGTCCTTAGCATCCTGCCCCTGTGGATTCCCTAAGTATCCTGGGAAACACTAATTAGAGTGTGGACTGCAACACAGAATGTTAAAATTTGACGCTTTAGTGAAAGAACTAGAGCAATGTTTTTAAGCTACGAGTTATGATTCAGCAGTGGGTTATGAAATCACTGTATAGGCTTGTAGCCATTTTTTTCAAAAAAGTGGATAAAGTAAGATAAGCTAATAATATAGAAAATAAAATATCAGAACACACTGTACAAAGCAAGTATAAGTATTGTATTGTGAGCTTGTTTGGGGGGTATGTGTATATAAATACATATATACATGCATATACACATATGTAAACACACAGTGACTACACATTGTACCTATATGTGTGTAAGTAAATGCTGTCTCTGGCCAGGGAAAAACTTACCTTATTACCCCAACCTGGGACAAGAAATGCTCCCTAACTAATGTCAATTCAATGAAGTCATTAATAAGTGTTTCCTTAATGAGGGTTTACAATAGTATTTTTGCTGAAAATCAGTAATTCACCTGAAAACCGTATTGTCAGGGCCCAGGGGAAGCTTACCCAAAATACCCCACAATGGCATGTTGATTATTTAGAGCTAAAGTCACTTTAAGAACACCAAAAACATGAAGAGCTCTGCTCCCCTCTCTTTCCTCAAAAACAGGAAATGTATCTCTGTAACAGGTGTTCTTCCTGCTCCTGAAGAACTGAGAGGTAACCTTATCACAAAAGTTATAAAATCCAGAGTCAAAAACACATGTTGAAACAAATATTGTAACACCCAAGCTTTGGGTAGATTCCTTATGAACAAACACCCGATCCAGCTTAAATTCCCTTCTAGTGAGCACTTTTTTTTTGTCCTGTTGATTTCTCACCAATTTATTGTTTCTTTGTCTGGAAAGTATCGTAGTTCAATCACTTCTTTGAGTCTCATTTCACGATGTCAGCATCAAGTTGTGATTCCCCCATGTGCACATATTAAACTGTTTTTTCATCTGTTAATCAAGTCTTCTCTCCATTTTCTTATTGTATCACTGGTCCAGCCATAAGAACTAAAGAAGTTTAAAGTGGGGGGATTCTCTCCCACTCCCCAACAATGTTAAATGACTAATATTTTCAAGAAGGAAAACATTTTTAGTAGAGAAATTCATTTTTAAAGTTTCCTGCTTATTTTCTCTATATTTTTATCTATCATGAGCATGCATTTGTTGTCTTTCATAATGAGAACAAAAGTGTATATCTTTAAAACCAGCTAAGTCCTCAGTGATCTATGCATTGAAGAAAAGGGAAAAAGCAGAAACGTGAGGTGCAGCTTCCAAGAACAAAATAAACTTCTGTGGTTTTGTTTTTGATGGGGTTCTTGACTATGCAGTTAAATGCCTAGTTTCTGAACGTTTTCTGCCAACTGCTTCATATCATCCAAAAAATAAAAATAAATAAGTTGCAATACGTTCAATCTTTATCACTCCATAAATGTTTATAACAGCAGGCAGCTACAGTAAACTACGTCTGACTTGGCCATTTCCCAGCAGGAATGTCCTCTCTGGATCCCATTGCTGATAAAGGTGGCAGTTGGAAAGTGATCTTTAGCCAAGGTAATTCTGAAGGGAGGATTTACTTACAAAGCACCAGCATTAAGTCGACATGGAAAAGTTTGTTTTGGTCCTTTGGCCCTTTGAGTCACACCGAGGTGTGTTGTTTGAGGCAGACAGTAAAAGGAAAATAAGTGAAAAATATTGCACCACCCACACTCGGTTTTCAATGCTTTGTCTCCCAAAGTTCATTTGATTTGAGAAAATTTTATTGCCATTGCAACCTTTTTTGCTACTTATTGCCAAGATGAAAAATTTCACTCTGTTAAATGACTTATTCGATACTCCTAAATGACTGAAATGGTGCATTGAGAGCAATTGAGACCAATAATAATAAGAGAGGCTAGTTTCTAGCACAGACTGTGTACGAGGAACTATGCCAGGAGCTCCACACACATCATCTCAGTAATCACAGTAATCTCTGAAGCAGACACTCACAACGTTCCCACTTTATAGACGAGGAAACTAAGGCACAGAAGCGAAGTGGCTGGGGCACAGACTTGAGTACCATGCTCAGGACTTTGGACCTTGAAGGTTTTATGCAAGGAAGTCACTGTGTTTTGAAGATAATTCAGATAACTATGCATAAGGTGAATTGGAAGTGAAAAACTCAAATGGGCAAAAACTAGTTGGGAGACGGTCACTCACTCTCCCCATAGACACTCCAGCTCAGAGGAACAATAACCGTGCCGAGCACTTGCTGACCTTGTGTCTTTCTACTTATTTTTCATCTTGGGGCAGTTCCATTCTCCTCTTTTGTCTCCCTGGCAAATTACTACTCCACCTTCCGGAGCTGGTTTAAGGAACAGTTCCTCTGAATAATTGCTAACGTGCCACTAGCCCGTGTAAACAGCCAGCGCAGTGTGGAAGCAAGAGCAGGGTGTTGGTGGTCAGACTAATTTATGCAGCCTCTAATAACTGTGGCCTTGGGAGCGCCCTTAACCTTTTGAGATTATCTCAATGCTACAGTGTGAATAGTATTACCTACCTGGCACAGTGGGTGTGGAAATTTAGACAATAGAAACTGTGGTACTCCAAAGTCTCTACAGATAATGTTTCTTTAAGTTGTTTGTCAAAGCCTCTCCTGCCCCTTGCCTTCTCTCTCCACCTCCCGTGAAAAATAAATTGCACCATTCTACATTTTTTCTCAACAGTCCAGTTCCTTCCTCTACATGAACATTACCACATTAGGTTGACATGGCATTAGCTCATGAGTGAGGGTCGGCAGTTTTCTCCTGCCTCAACTAGATTCTGCCTTTCTGCCAGATAATGACCCCTCCCCCTGAGCTTTCCATGCTGTAATCCCTGGAACCTGTGAAAATTTCGCCTTGTATAGCTAAAGAAGACTTTTCATGTGTGTCAAGGATCATGGGATGGGAACATTAACCTGGACCATGCCAGTGGGCCCAACATAATCACCAGAGTGCTTTTAAGAGGCAGGCAAAGTATAAAAATAAGAGTCAGAAATGACAACAGGTTGGAAAGACAGAGGAAGGGGCCTGTGCTGCAACCGATCAAGGCCGGGCAGATCCATTCTTGCCTCCGGTAGACAGAAGAAAATTCGTGGAGCCGTGGTGATGCTTGACATGCCTTTATTTACCGGTGGGAGACCACTCAGGCCACAAGCTGCATGCCTCTCTAGTGGGAAGCCCCTACCTGTGAAAGTACCAGAGGGGAACAAAGCCAGAACACTGCCAAAATCTACATAACATAACATAACATAACATAACATAACATAACATGTTTTGTGCATGTGGGCCCACTTTGTGTTATGGGAACAGTTTATCAGAGCCAGTCTCAAGACCATGAGAACACTGGTTATCAGGCCCCTCCAAGGCTATGGGAACACTGCTCCCCTTAGTTACCCAGATACCTGGGTGAGGAAGCCAGCCTGCCTCCACTCACCCTACAGGGCCACAAGCTGAGGACTGCTGGTCACCTCTAGAAGCTGAAAAGACAAGGAAACGGATTTTCCCCTAGAGCTTCCAGAAGGAATGTAGCTCTGAGGACACTTTGAGTTTAGCTCACATGATCAAATTTGGACTTGTGACTTCCACAACAGTGAGATAATAAATCTTTGTGGTTTAAGCCATTGAGTTTGTTGTAATTGATTACAGAAGCAATAGAAAAGTAACACACCCATCTTGCAACACCGTCCTTTCTCTTCAAAGTACAGTAGTGTCTTCCCAAAGCATGAATAAAAACACAACCTTGCATCTCTTCAGGTTATCTCAGCTGTTTGACATATAATCTCAATATTTCCAGTGTTAGGGGACTCATCGAAATGAAAATAAAGTTTCACTGAACCTGAGAATACTGAGGAAAAAAGCTATGCACAGCATTTACATGCTCAGAGCAACGCTCATGGTAAACAAAAGGAATATAATCAATTCTACAGGTTTGCCAAATGCAGGCAGTAATGTGGACATGAGAACTGTTCTTAATATCTCATTTTTGTGAAGTGTCAACATTATCAAAGGGTCCCAAAAGAGTAAAATATTGTAATATCATTCTCTGAAAAATATTGATATATTTCAGTTAAGTAGTAGAGATTGTGGTTTTATTTTTATTAATTGTGTAGTGCTGGGTAGGGTTAGAGTATAAATCTTAAGGAGATAAAAGCAGTCTGATTTATTTAATGTTTTTTTTACAAAGCAGCCCAGTAAAGTTTAAGTGCTATTAATATTTATTGACATAACTAACTATAGCATTAATATGTAAATAAGCAGCTCATAAGTAATGTAATCATGTAAATATGCAAATATCTCTGAGCCAACATACAACAACAAGCAAAACCAGTGTTTATTAAACCAAGTCTTCCTTCCTAAATATTTTTCTTAAAATTCTGGAGAATTTTTTCTTATGTAATACTATGACACTTGGCTCAATTAGGAAATATTTTGAACGTACCACAATGCAATTGATTTTCTTTATTTAGAATTTGAAGGATAATAAAATGTCAGATTTTTCCACAGACAGATTGAAAATGGAGGGGGGGAAGCAAAATACATTATACAGTAAACGCGCAGATTCAGTCAGCTATTGGTTTACTTTCCGCAAGTTTCTGGATTATTCTCCTACTTATGGGGGAGTGGGGGTCCAGGCAAATTTGCTGCCCATTCTTCAGCGTAGCTCTGCCAGGGAAAGGAGAAGAGGACAGCCCCTCAGTGGCTGGGTTTGAACATAGGATTAGGATCTGGGTGGAGGGGCAAGAGGCAAAGGTGGAGGAGGCAGAGGGTGGGCATAGGAAGTAAGTGCAAGAACTCACATCATTTGGGAGGTGGGGCAGTGGGGTCCAGCGCGGATCACCTCCAGTCTGATGATGAACTTGGGATGGACTCGGGGGATGGTCTTCAAACACATGCACTGCAGATTCCCCTTTCCTTCTTCAGGTTCTGCTGGGGATGGGGGCGCTGGGGGAGGGGAGCCATGAGAATCAGAGAGGGAGTGGTGACTCCTAGAATGACTCCCTAGGGATCTCACTGGGTTCGGCCTTCATTTCCTTGTCCACAAACCTCAGAAAGAAGTATTGTCTAGGTGGTGAAGTGCTCGGAACAGCGCTTGGCACAGTGCCTGCACACACCCGACTTGTGCTCAGTGAAGCAGAATGGCTATTAAGGGCGTTTACAGACTCTCCTGCAGCCCCGGGAGTTCCAGGCCTCTCTCCCCAGTGCTACCCCGGCCCTCCGGCCCTCCCTGTCTTGCTTCTTTTCTCACCGATGGTGCTGGCAACCACAGCTGGAAGGAGCAGCAGCCCTAGGAGCAGCAGCCCGGGCATGGGGAAGACACAGGAACCCATTCTGAGGCTCATGTTGCTGAGGTGCCAACAGGAGACCAGAGTTCGAGGGCAGTCTGAGCCGGCGTTGTGCAGACCAGTGCTTCTGAGACTCTTCAGGCCTGTTTTATCCCCAGTGTCCATGCAGTCCGGAAGCCTGGGTGGAGGGTGAGGATCTGTGGTACATTCGCCCACAAGAGTTGGGCTCTGGCCAGCCAAGATTAGGGGAACAGAAAAAAAGCCTGGGTCATCTGTCTTGGCTGCAAGCCAGTAGCAGGATCCACACCTCAGCTCTTTTTCATATACATGCACATTTGTGGAACTAGGAACAGTACTTGAACCTTATAAAAGATATGTTCTTTGTTATGTGTAACAGTAGACATCCCTGTAGCCACCCTGTTGCAATGTACACAGCATGTACCTTCAGGACAGTTTCTGTGCCCTCCCCAACTTCCAGTTAGTTGCCTTAAAAAGAACTGCTCATCTTCTCCTGCCTATCTTATTGATTACCACTAAGTTGAGTTTAGTGTCTCTCTGTGTTAAAGGTGTGTAGTTTGTAGTTTTTTTCTGCTACCAAAAGGTTGAATTTGGTCTCTAGGTGATGACTCAGTTATGAATTTCACCTGATTGTGAAAGGATTCCTGTTTCCTGCATGGGATTCATCAGCTCTGCCAGTCCATCATCCAGTATACTCTAGGAAGCAGGGTCTACCATCCTCATTGATCCTCTTAGTCTGAGAAAAAACTGTGAAAGTAACATTTGAATGCACTCTTTTTGTAAAACGTGGTGCCTGGAAGTTTCTTCATTCTGCTCAGCCAAGAAAAGAGGTGAAGAAGGAGAATTTCCAGGGCGTATCTTCCAGGGCACATCTTCCTGCACCTGCTGGGGCCTGGGCCAGTCCCAGGGACAGCGTGAGCTGGGCTGCATTGTTAGCAGGGCCAGGGGAGCTCTCAGGACACTGAGCATCTGGGAGTTGTGTGGGAGAGAGGGGCTGGAGGATATGCATCAGAATCCTGCATGGGAGAAAGGTCCAGAGATCATTATGGACCGCCTCCCCCTTCCTGAAAAAAAAAAATGGCTTTGGTTCTTGATCAGGGCAAAGTACACCCTCATCTCATAGCCAAAGGCTCTCTGCCACACTGATTAACAGTGGTGCAGGTTACCAGGAGCCCTCTGCATGGAACTAGCTGCCTCTCAGTGCTCAGCAGAAACAGACTTCTGCAGGGATACGCAATTTAATTCCCGGACCTGCAATGTTCTTTCTCTTATTCTCACACCATCTGCCCTTTCAGCTGGCTAAGTCCTACTCATATTGTGGTGTCAGCTTAAATATCACTTCCTCAGATGGCCTTCCCTGACAGCTGAAGCTAATTGTGTTCCCTGTGGTGGTGCATTATGGCACCCTCTCTTTTTCCTATTTCTCACACATCATGAGAATGCACACACATATATTATGTGTAGATGTGTGTGTGTGTTTGTGTGTGTGTGTGTGTGTGTATGCTGTATGAGGTGAGAAATCATAATGTTTATCACTGTCAGACTGGTGCACTACAGGGACTCTATAAAGTTATCACCGTTAGTGAAGATAATAAATGTAGAAACTAATGACGATGAGGCTTTAACTTGTTCATGTGTCTGTTTCTTCGTGCATTTGGAGCATAGCCCTATATTAGTACGTGTCACATGCGGTTGTGCTTATGTGACAAATACTCTGCCTCTCCCACCAGACAGTGATCCCTTCAAGGGCAATTCTCTGTGACTTATACATTTTTGAATACCCAGCATTCAACACAATGGCTGGTACAGAGTATGTTCATGAGACTGAAACTTTGAAGTCAGGTTAGTGGAAAGGGAATGAATAGGAAGAGTGGTTTTGGAGATGGATGGGCAACATAATGGATTTGTACAACCTCACCCTCCAATTTCAATATTTGAAGTGTTAAAGAACCCAGGAAGTAGTAAGTGCCAAATCACTTCTTTCTGCTTCTAAATCGAGCAATTGTATATGTGTACACAAAAATCAAAGACATCTACGTTTCAGGAGGTGTGGGCAGAGCACGAACACTCCGTCTCAGGAGCTGGTCCTGCTGGGTCTCAGTGAGAGGCGACTGGAGAAGGGAAGGAGGGCTGAGCTGTTTTGAATTATTGGAGAAAAACTGACAATGACTGCGATCCTCATTTACTGCTCAATCCCACATTTATTTATGTATATATTCAGTTAACTATTCCTTAATAAATGCATTTATTTTGTGGACAAAGCATTTTAAGGCATTGATCTTATAATGGTGAGAAGATTACAAAAGGAGGCCTTAACAACACCAAGTTTGTAAAGTAACAATGCTTAAAACATGAATGTTTCAGAAATTCCATGTACAAGTTGGGATGGGTGAACTTACTTACTATCCTGTAATTACTGCAGTCTGTGCCGCAGGCTATTTATGTTACGAGCCCTATTTTCTTTGTCAAAAACGCCACGTGATACATGATATGATCTCTTTATTAGTGAAAGAAGAATCAGAATCAAGGGAAGTGGTGTGGTGTAGTGGTTAAGAGCACAGTTCCAAAACTCTACTCTGTCACCTACTTAGTTATCTGATCTTGGGGCAAATTTCCTAATCTCTTTGAACTTCAGTTTTCTTCTCTGTAATACTGGGGGGTGCTGATTTAACAAATAATCACTAATGTCTCTAAGTGGGTTATTCTGTGACATGCTGTATTTTCACACCTTGAATGTATTAACTTTTACTTTTCACATCAACTCTATGAGATAAGCAATATTATTATCCCATTGTAGAGACAGTAAATTTAGGAACAGAGAAGTTAAGCCACTTGCCCACAGTTGCAGAGCTAGCAAGGGATGGAGCTGAGTCACCCAGTTATTCTTTCTCTGGAGGATATTCAATCAGGTCATATCTATCTTATAAGAATTATTTCTTCTGTGCATGTAAAACACTTATTATATCTGGCATATTAAAAGTTGTTCATAAAATTTAGCTATCATTATAGTACATTAAAAATGGAGTATTGTGAATACCAAAGTGTAAAAAAGAAGAAAAAGATAATTAAGGCCTCCCTTCAACAATTCTGTTAAAATTAATCTGTGATAACAAAGTAATAACAAATTTTGATCCCATACTAATAGCTCTGTAAGACTACTGTGGGTACAAATTTAAGGGATTAAGAAAGAAATGAAAGTTATTCTGTTATTACAAAATAATAATTAGTAGTCTGATAAAGTTTTAATTATTGTACTTATTTGCAAGGCTGCTTTTAATATTAAATTTTAAGCTTGCAAACATAGAGCAAATCAAATATGTACAAATGTGTCAAGGTAAAATATTTTATACCAGATAGACTCCATATTATTACTATTCTTGCTGTAGAAAATACTGGAGGTTTTGATAGAGCTTGTTAATTTTTTTATGTATTTTTTCTTTTGCTTACTAGTATTAAATATATTCACTTTCAAGTGAATAACCAGTGCTTACAAAATTTACATTCTACAGATTTGTTAATTTTAGGGTTTGAAAGCTAAAATAAACATTAGAAATGTTGTTTTTAAAGAATTCTCTTAAACAAGACATTTTAGGACTAAGACAATGAAAAACTCTATTAAGTTGTTGGGAACCACCCTGCCTGGTTTCAGAAGCTGTAATCCCCGCTAAGGCTAAGGCTGAGGGAACGACCTTGGAACCATAAGCCAGCAAGGAGACAAGCTTATCTCCCTGGCAGGAGCACCACTTCTGCTCCTTTTACTTCAACCTGCCTGGTCCCCAGTGCTTGGTTGGTTAGCAATGACGGGTAAGATTCCCCAAAAGGGGAATGACCTAAAACAGGCATGATCATGTGGGAGGCCCCCAAGGAAAGGCTTTGGAGGCTACGGCAAAAGGGGGTGATGGATCCTCACCCCTCGGCTTTGGCAAAGCCTGAGTGCTCATTGTCTGCGAGAAAATCTCCTTATCTCTTGGCTGCTTTAGATCCCTTGCTCCACCTAAGCCTGAAACAATGACAGGGTGGTGCAGCCCTGTGCTGAAAAGGGCAGGTTCCCCGGGTGATCAGGCCTAAGAAAGAATATGTAAAATCCTGTGAAACCTGCTTTGTTTAGAATGCTCTCAATTGAATGATAAGGGTCCAAGGAAGAAGTAAGTTTGTTCCTCAAAGTTTTTACAGTTCTTTAGCTATCTGACCCTGACTCAAATAGGCCCTCAGAGTTTCTTGTTATTTGATCCTTACTTCCCAGCAATGAGTAATGAGCTTTACCTGACTTCCGAACCCAATAAAAGTCATAGAGGAACAGGCTCTTGGTCCTTCTCCTTCAAAAGATCGGGCACCTTTCCTCCCCAAGCAGATCATGTCTGGGTAGACTTATTCTCATCCGTGGTGAATGGCAGAGCTCCCCCACCTCCCCGCCACATTAAGTCCCCGGACATATGAACAACATCTATTGAGCAAGTGCTCTGTGCTGGGCTCTATGTGATCCTAATATCGTTGATCATTATGAAATCTGTCAATCATCATGGGCATGTCTAGTTTAACAGTAGAGAAAGATAAGTCAATACAAAGCTATTAGAAAAAAAACTTTTAAGTAAAGAAATGCAAAGTACAATACCACATTTAACCATGAGTTAGGGAGCACACCATTTATTTTATTTTGAAACCAGGTTTGCTTACTTACATCTTCTCTCTGTCATCTATTAGCCAGCCTTCTCAGAATAAAATGTAATTTTTGAGACAGAATGGAAAGCATTCCAAATAAATAAAAACAACTCTAGACAGTTAATGCTTCAAACCCTTACTCTTCCTGGGAGAGAAAAAGGGATGACAGAAAGTGAACAGATTAAGCAGCTGACCCACCACCTTCCAAAATTTTCTGGACTATTTTCCTGATTCTGGGAGCTTCTGGATCTAGGCAGATTTCCTTCCCATTCTTCATTGTGGCTCTGCAAGGGAAAAGAGAATTACTTGAGTATCCTGTCCTTTCAGAGGGGATCCATGGGGCTGAAGGCATAGAGGCAGACGGCTTCCTTAATGAGTTAATAATACAGAAGCAGGGACTTACATCACTTCAACTCTGGTGCAATGGGGTCCTGACTTGATCACATTCACACTTTGGATGTTACTAGGATGAATGCCAGAGATGGTCTTTACACACCTGCAGCGAAGTTCAATGTACAGCTCCTTATCCACACCCATAGCTGGGATAGAAATAGTGGTACTCATTAGTGGTCATGATCACCTTAAGGCTCTTGTCTACTGACTGATTCTTCAGTCCCCTTCCTAGAGAATTGTAGCTCTCTCACAAGGCCACTGAGAATAAGATCTGAAACCTTCAATAAAGTACCCAAGCAGAAAGTCTGGCACATGGTAGCCCCTCCATTTAAAGTTACTAGAATAATTTCCTTCCTCAGTCCCAGGCACACCTGTCAGTTTCCCACCCCCAGACACAGCTGCAGCGGAAACAGCCACAGCCACAGCGAAAGCAGGAACTCCACTATCAGCCTTCCCTAAAGTTCCTTACTTTTTCCAACGGTGGAGGGAACCAGTGCAATCAGGAGCAGTGACAGTGGCAGCAACACCTGTAAAACATGAAGTGGGCTGGCATGGGCATCGGAAGAGTTGGTGCTGGGTCTGAAGCCCATGGTGGAGAGAACTGAGCTGGAGTTGCTCCCAGGCCAGGAGACGTCAGCGTGAGGGTGGATGGCTGCCAAAGAGTCTGCAGCTAAGTAGCTGTTCACACTCTCCTGATGTCTTTTATACACACTCCCTCAAGGCCAGTAAAGAGAAAAACGATAGAGGATAGAGACAGGCGGGCAGGCGGTGTGGGCAGTGGGGGCATGGGGGAGTGAGATCACGTGGTAATATATGTATAAGGGTGGTCAAGTTGTGCTCAACCCAGATAAATGCCAGGCAAGTCAAAGTTCCTGCTAAATTTCATTTTATGTATTATTTCATAGCACTATCTCCCCTACACATACTTAACACTGCACTTACATGAGAACTAGACAGAAATACATATCTTTTCTTTGTGTAACTATGTAATATGCCCCTCCTTCCCTATAATATAATTTGTATGAAGCCCAATAGATAATTTATGAGTACCTGAAAACATAAATATGTGACTTTGTAAAAAGAGAACTATCTTCCTTTTCTGGTTGCCTGGGAAAGCAGAAGTTCCTCTCCCGGTTGTTCATAAATGTTGGGATTTGTTTGCAGTATGTGGATAAAATGAATTAATTACCAACAAAACCTCACTTTGCATATTAGTTTATGGAGACTTTTCTGCCTTCGAAATATATTATTTTTTGTAATTTTATTTAGAAAGTAGAAGTAAACTCATCCTCCCTTGTGTTATAAAATAAACTACTTGTTTCTGCCATCTGAATAGACCCTAAAAAGCAAGACCCAGCATTGTTATTTTTCCCTTTCTTTTTAGCCTAACAGAGAAATACACAATTTATTGTAAAAGACTCATACACTGCATGTGGGATAAAGCATGCAAGTTTTTCTTTACTATTGCTCCACATTCCCACTCTCCAGTGGTAACTACTGGTAATAATTTGGCTTTAGTGTTCTATTCTGTCTGTATTTATATATACACATATGCATATATGTAGGCACACACATAGAACACACAGGGATATACATATGTACATAGAGGCAGACATAGAACTTTTTATATAAATGGAATCATTATACAGCTTTTGTCTTTCAAAAATATGTCTTCAGCATCCTTTCATGCCACCGCAGTGTAGTTATGTCCCATTCTCTTTAATGGCTGTATGACATTCTAAGGCGTTAACAGTTGTCCAACCTATATCTTATTGGTGATTTTAAGGGTATTTCTAGTTTTGTGCTATACAAGTTGCAATGAGATCTTTATTTTTCAATTCTCAGACCCTAATTAAGGATTTTGATCTCAAACTCCACTTGATATAAACCCCCACAGACATGCAGAGGTGGACCTACACATCCAGGCTGACTTATATATGTTATTGTCTGCATCTCTGTCCCATCTGTAGGCTTGCTTTCTCAACCGGACAGTGTGCTTTTGAAGGTGGAGTCATGTTCAAGGTTTATTTGAACACCTCGTGAATCCTATGGCATGTAGGGTCCTAAACAGTGCTAGTGAATAAATTAATGAATATCTATCACATGAAGGAAAGTTTCTCTTTGCTTTCAAATCAGCTACAGTTCTCAAACCAAACTCCAAATGGCCAAAAGTACTTGTGGTATAAAAAAGGCAATTTGGAAGGCTGGGCCTAATTGATAAGGTCGTGGGCAAGAATTGTCTTCCTTTTATAGCTGTATATAAATCTTATACCATATTTAAACTTCCCATTTTCTTTTTGTTTAATTTTTATATCTTTAAAATTCTAGAAGAAGCTTTTAAAATATTAAATGTAAAAAATTACTTTCTATCAAAAGAGTGATTACAGTAATTAATTTTTCCAAGTTGTTTTTTTAAGTTTTAAACCAATTTTCCTTGTTCATCAGTTATTGGCTACACCTACTTAATTCTTAGTTCCTGTTTTTTAATGTAGTTCTTATTTTTCTCCATCTCATTTGCTTTCTTTTTATAACTTATAGTCTTTCAGTAGAACATTTTAAGTTAAAATGATTTTCTTTCTCTCCCAAACCATAAATTCATAGTTTAAAAGAAGGCTTATGGAAAAGCTTAAGCTGGAAATTGGTAGCCTTCAAAGGGCTGAGATGTGGAGTGAACTGTGGAGAGAATCTTAATAGAAAACAAAGTACGGAAAGCAAACCTCTTTTGAGGCCTTCCTGAGTAGTGACCATATAGCTTTTCACCATGATTAAAAATCAGATATATTTTTTTCAAACAGAAGCTCAAAACCGTATCCAGAGGAAGAATGATGATTTTTAATATTATTCATAGTATCTTTTCTGTCCATCGCAGCCCTCAGGGTGGACAATATTTACTGGTTTCACTGGACTCAAACACAATTCAGTTTCTTTCCTTGGTTCACTTAGTAAGATTACTGAGAAGTTCCTACTCCTTTTGGAGAAACAATATTGAAAGTCTTTTGAACTAATGATGCTGTTTGAGTTAGTTGGTACCAGGAAAGAGGAATGCATGTAGCACAGGATCATCAAGTCATTGTCTTAATCAACCACTGTATTTTGTCAAGAAAGACACATTGTCAACAAGGTTCATGAGGAAGTATTAACACATTTCTTGAGTCATTAAAATTTCACAGGCTTACTAGTCAGCATTTTAGGTAAATAAACTTTGCTAGTTTTTGTTTGCTTGTTTAATAAAGTTGGATTAAGTATTTACTATGTTCTTGGCATTTTATAAAATTCTCTTCACTGTGTGACTTAGTCATTAACAATTTCTATTTAAAAGATTAGACCCCAAATATTCGTGCAAAGTAGTGGGATATAAATACTAATCTACTATTATTACTACTGCTGCTGGTAACTGCTATTATTGTCATTTGCATAATTCTCTTTGATGTCCTTGAATAGAAATACAACACAGGCACTGATAAACTGTACAGAAAAGGGTAACAAAATTTTAAAATAATTATTCAATCAAAAGAAGTTAGCTTTTAAAATTATAATCTAAATAAATGCCAGAAAATTGGTGTCAGAGGATCTTGGGCTTAAAAATAACTTGAAAACCTTTTTATAAATCTTACATTGTCACCCTGGTGTGGTTATTTTTTTTTCTTGGTGGTAAGTTACTTTATCTCTTTTTCCTTTAAGCCATTGTATAAATAGCAGAGTCATTCAGGAAACTCTCAAGTTTTCTAAAATTCAAAACAGAATTTATCTGTTAGCTATTTTAACAGAAAATATCTAGAGACATTGGAGGCCCATCATCCATTAAAATACTGGGAAAAAGTAGGATTACAGCTGTTTCTACAGAAAATAACATAGTAATTAAGAAATAATAATACAAGAATAAACTATTTCATGTACTCACAACTATAAACCTACCTTTGCCCACACCTGTATATTACCTCTGCCTGACATAGAATATTTTAAACTGACATCTCCCAAGTATGAAGAAAATAAGCTAAACTCTGCAAATCTGTCATAAAAGCAATTGGTACAGAAGGTCCCAGAGATAATAAAAATTTGGGTCAGTTGCTTAAAGGTCTCAAATCAATAGATGCTAGCCAACAAAATATTCCCTATCAGTGCTGAAATCAAAATTTTTTATAACTCTGAGTTGACCAGAGTGATCCAGGCCTCAGTTGCTCTGGGACTCATTCCAATGAGGCTGCACTCTGTGTGGAGGTGAAGCATGGGGTGGGGATGGTGTGAGAGTGAGGAGGGTGAAGAACTGGAGGGGAAAATCTTCCTGGGTGCTATATATTACACAGGATCACAGCAGTCTTTGCAGACCTCCAAATTTTTATTCTAAATTTATATTGATTAATATTATTTGTTGAACACCAGCTACAGGATGCTCTTCTTTTGATCCTTTTTGCTGTGTCGCAAGCCAACCCCAAAGGTGGTGGCCTACAACATCAGTTTATCACTTCTGATGGTTCAAGATGCAAATGGGAGGCTCTCCTGCTGTCCTCTTGCCTGACTATCCCTGAAGCGGGGTAGTCAGAGGGCAACTGCGATGGCTCAGAAGTCCAAAATGGCCCCATTCACACAGGACATGGGTGGTTGATGCTGGGTAATGGCTAAGATTTCTGTTGGGACATATTGGTCCTCCTGCTCCCCCCTTTAATTAGCATAATTTTATTTCTCAGGAATGAATGATGAATGGGAAGAAGGAAGAGAAAATGAAAGGAGGGGGAGAGAAAGGAGTGGAGGGAGGAGAAAGGAGAGTAGATAACAGGTAAAAAGAAGAAAAAAGTCAGACACTTGTGGCCAAGATGGAGGCATAGGTAGATATGCTTTGCCTCCTCACACAGCCAAAAGAAGGTCAACAACAAATTTAAAAACAAAAACCAACGAGATCTACCAGAAAACTGAACTGTATGGAAGTTCAACAAACAAGGAATTAAAAAAGAAACATTCATCTAGACCAGTAGAAGGGGTGCAGAAAGGCAGTGAGGGTGGAGAGGACTGGGAGCAAGGTAGCAGATGGAGGACTAGGCAAGTGACACGACAGTTGGTGGTCCCACACTGAGTGTGGAAAAACCAGGAGGAACAACTGGGGAGTGAGACAGATGGCACAACCCAGGGTTCCAGCACAGGAAAAGAAAGCCTCAAAACCTCTGACTATAAAACCTGTGGGGGCTGGGGCAGTGAGAGAGACTCTCAGCCTCACAGGAGAGCTCTTTGGAGACACCCAGAGGGTCCTGGAATGTACACAAACCTGTCCACCTGGGAATCAGCACCAGAGGGAACAAATTTGCTTGTGGATAGCTGAGAAAGTGACTGAAAGTCAGCGGAGAGCTGACCAAGTGGCATTTTTTCCCTCTTTGATCCCTTCCCCACATACAGCACCACAAGCCAGCAATGTGAGTTACCCCACACTGGTGAACACCTAAGTCTCCACCCCTTACTATGTAACAGGTACTGCTAAACAAAGAAATATGGCCCAAATGAAAGAACAGATTAAAACTCCAGAAATAGAACTAAGCAATGAAAAGATAGCCAACCTATAAGATGCAGATTTCAAACACTGGTAATCAGGATGCTCACAGAAATGGTTGAGTATGGTTGCAAAATACAGGAAAAAGTGAAGGCTATGCAAAGTGAAATAAAGAAAAATATACAGGGAACTAACAGTGAAGGGAAGGAAACCGGGATTCAAATCAGTGATGTGGAGCAGAAGGAAGAAATAAACATTCAACCAGAACAGAATGAAGAAACAAGAATTCAAAAAAATGAGGAGAAGTTTAGGAACCTCCAGGACAACTTTAAACATTCCAACCTCTGAATCATAGGGATGCCAGAAGTAGAAGAACAAAAGCAAGAAATTGAAAACTTATTTGAAAAAATAATGAAGTAGAACTCTCCCAATCTGGCAAAGGAAATAGACTTCCAGGAAGTCCAGGAAGCTCAGAGTCCAAAAAAAGTTGGACCCAAAGAAACACATACCAAAGAACATCATAATTACATCAAAATTTAAAGATAAGAATAGAATGTTAAAAGCAGGAAGAAAAAGGGAGGTAGTGACCTACAAAGGAGTTCCCATGAGACTATCAGCTGACTTCTAAAAAAAAACCTTACAGGCAAGAAGGGTCTGGAAAGAAGTATTCAAAGTCATGAAAGGTAAGGACCTACCTCCAAGATTACTCTATCCAGCAAAGCTATCATTTAGAATAGAAGGGTAGATAAAGTGCTTCCCAGACAAGGTCAAGTACAAGGAGTTCATCATCACCAAGCCCTTATTATATGAAATGTTAAAGGGACTTACCTAAGTAAAAGAAGAAGATCAAAAACTATGAACAGTAAAATGACAACAGATTCACAACTATCAACAACTGAAACTAAAAACCACAAAAACAAAACCAAACTAAGCAAGCAACTAGAACAGGAACAGAATCACAGAAATGGAGATCACGTGGAGGGTTATCAGCGGGGGAGTGGGTGGGGAAGAAGGGGGGCAGAAGAAAAAAGAGACAAAAAGACCAGATTGCTCCACTCTCCTCCCACTCCCTTTCTTCCAAGTCTCTTTTCTTCCCTCTCCTCCTCTTCCTTCCCCTCCCCTGCCCCTAAAACCATGATACACCACCTAGAAGCCCTTTAGCATCATTGGTGGCCTTCTTCAGCTGCTGGAATGATGGGCACAGAAAGCCCACAGCTGAGGCCCTCTCTGGGCATAGCCCATGGCCTGAAGGAACTGGCTCAGCCAAAGCTATGCCCTGTCTCCAGGGGTAGCCCACATTAATGGCTGCTCAATGGAAGGATACAGAGATGTTGCCTTTGCCACGATTCAGAATGACTCAGAAAGGCCACCTCAGCTCCAAGCTTCTCATAGAACCACCTGAATCTTTCATCACACCAGCTCCTCTTCCTTTGCCCAGTGCTGCTTCCATATTTCCCGAAAGGTGCAGGGTGAGCACTCTTCACTGAGCTTCCTGCATACCAATGTCCTCTCAGCTTCATTCTAAGAACTCCTAAGACTCTCTCTTCCTCTTTCTCTTTAAAAACGTCTAGTCTCTTTGCATTCAAATTTCAAAAAAAGCTTTGTCAAGGAAAAAAAACTCTTTGAGTATATATGCTGCCAAAGACCTCAACTTAGGCCAAAAGTGTCTCATCTTTGCGATCTTCATATTATACGAATTCTGCACAGGGTCTAGTATGTAACTGCCTTATCAATAAATGATGTCAAATATATCAATATTTGGTGGGTGAATGTATATGAGAAGGAAAATACATTATACATTTTGAAAATGTTACCACATAATTGGTAAAAACATAACAGAATATAAATGCATTGATTTCAGAATCTTCTTAAAAAAGAATGGTGGGAAAAATTCTTAGGAGCACTAAAATTAATCATACATGCATAGGTGAAAACTGTGGATAAATCTGAAAGCAAGACAAAAAACCATTCTTCTTTCAGTCTTCTCATTTGTCAAGAGGAATTTGAATTAGGAGACTTGGGAAAGGAATTAATATTTGTCAAGCATCTACTTTGTTTCAGGATAGCTTGTAGTGCCTGAGAGATCGGTATCACTGTACTGATCTTACAGAGGGAAAACTGAGGGATGGGGATGTTAAAAAAAGTTGCCAAAGTCCCATAGCTAAATATATGCAAAATGAGATTTCAAGCACAGTTGCTCTGACTTGGTGCTGCACCCTGAAGTGTAAAGAAGTGTCACCGGACTCTCTTTCTGAAAATGAATCAACTATGTTTCTTTTGACACAACTCTAAGGAGGCTCAGAAACAATCATCAAACTTACTTTGTGTGCCATTGGAAATTCCTCAATATTTAAGAAACAGAATTCTACACCTTGTAGAAACAAAATTTCACACATAGACCCTGGCTCTTTCTGTACTATATTTCAGTCTGCATATTTGAAGTGTGAACAATCCTTCTCAGAAATAAGCTACAAGCCACCCATGACCATCAACCAAAGTCAGAATCATAGGCACTTTCCTTGTCTGCTTCCATGATTCAGTCAGGGAGGCAAACTGAAATCCCCAGGTGCTCATTCCGTCTGGTAAATTTCTCAATTTGTAACAGCCAGGAAGGACTTTTGGCGTTTTGTCCAGGATGAGTTACCCACAGCAATTTTTTTCCTCATGCAGGAATTAAAACTATGATAGAAAAACAAAGCCACTAGTCTTATTTGTCATAGATCTTGTTGGACCTTCAGGAATTGAAGGATTATGTGAAGGGGCCACACCCAGAGGCAAGCAGGAAAGTCTGGGAGCATCAAAGGCATTCCTTATACATCGAAATTGTCTGGATTGAGACAGTAACATGGAGTAGATTTTAGCTGACACATTCAATTCCCAGTGATTTAATACATAAGAGAGTTTTAGGTGGATAACAGAGTGAAAAGAGCATGTTGAGGTTTGTAAGAGGAAAATATTAAGATATATCCCTAGAAGTCATACATTGGGTTAGTTTTTCCCAGATGTGTTAGTCCTTGAGTTTGCTAATGTCAGGATCCAAAATTGGTGAGTTCAAACCATCACTGAGGTTTTTGTTTAGGCTATATGTCAGTAATATGTTGTGATTCATCTTTTTTATGGAATGACCAATTATGGCCTGAGCGTGACAAATAGAATGGCAAGGGTATTACAAATAGGTCTTATTCTAGGGTTTATGAACAGACTAAACTTATAAATCTTGCTTTTAGGAAAAAGAAAGATCTTGAATAATGATACAGAAAAGTATACCAGTAATTTTTAGTACTTTGCAAACCATATGTTTCACCTGCCCGAAGGGTACTTAATATGCTTTCATTTGTTATTATCGGGCACTTATTCAATGAGTGTGTTGGGGCTGATATGAAAAATCAGACATTGATTAAAACACTGAAATTTATCATTTAAACATTTATGGTGATTTGGTTTTTTTGTTGTTGTTTATTTTCCCCCATGATTAGTGTAAAATTCATATGTTCAAACAAACGAATACAAAGGTACTATTTAAGATAACAAAAAGAGACCTCAGAAGTTTAACATATATTTGTAATTTTAAGGTATTTTATGCTTTCTGTACTGCTGGAAAATTGTCAGGAAGCCCATGTTTTGACTCTACTCTGCATTTTTCATATCTTTGTGTCTATTTCTGTTTCTCTTCCTGTGTATTACATATATACTAATAAATAATAGAAAGACATATGTTAATCTAATTGATATGCCATGTATAAGGAGATGAAAGATGTAGAATAATAGGTTATATATATGTATGTTAATAATACATGCCAATATACATGCCAATATAAAATATACAAAGGGGGTAACCCTAAAACCTGGAATTATCTTGTGGAGGGTGGGCCCCTTGTAGTACAGGCTTCCCCCCACTAGGTGAATGTTCTAGGAACCCACCTGTGACACGACCACTGGCCTGCAGTGACCAAGGAACGCTGCAGTGGCTCATCAAAACACGAGAAAAACTTACGCAGAGACAACTGGGTCCTGTGGGGAAATAGGGACAAAATGGCCACTCTCCCTAGTGGAGAACGCCGTGGCCACCCTCTCTAGTGGAGAGCTTCCTGTTTTCCCTCCCAAGAAGGTTTTTATTAAGAATACAGACACAGTTTGTGGATTAACAGTCTGGCAGGGAAGATCAAAAGGAATAGGTTATTTTCAAAGGTGCTGATAGATATCCCGCTCGGATTCTGGGCACAGTTTGGGGTTTTATCACTACAGGACCTAAAAGACTAGTCTTGTTTCCTTCCTGTGCCTTCATATTCTAATTCAATAGCATCCTCCAGCAAGCAGCTCTCACAGGATCTTGCATATTCTATGTCCCAGGCCTGATTACCCCGGGGGTCTGCCTACTCTGGTCTGGGCTGCACCCCTTTGCTATTTCTGCATGCCTGAGTCAACCGAGGAGACAAGGCAGACAGGAGACTTGAAATTCTCACACAATGCCTAAGAACAAGGACTCAGGCTTTGACAAAGCCAAGGGGCCAGGGTTTGATGTCCATCACCCCTTCATTTCCACAGCCTCGAGTCTCCTGAGGCCTCCTCGTGATCATGCCTGTCTTAGGCAATTCCCCCCATGGGAAATCATACCCATCATTGGCTAACTGATCAAGCATAGGAGGCCAGGCACAGAACAGGCAGCCTTCATGCCAGAGAAATAAGTTTTGTCTCCTTAGTGGCTCCTGGTTCGGAGGTCTCTCACTCAGCCTAAGTCATGGGAGGTTTACAACTTCCTGAGACCAGGCAGGGTGGGCCCCAACACACCTGTATCCATGTACCAGCTGGCATTGTTGTCAGAGGCTGCGTTCTGCTTCAGGGAAATCTTTTTGAAGGCTCCTTCAACGCATTTGCCCATTTCATGACGGATGATTTAATAGTGCACCTGCCCACACTGAACTGAGTGTTCACCAGTTTTTGACCAAAATCAGCATGCCCCCAATGCCCAGCCCTCCCTATTCACCTAATCTTGCCCTGAACACTCATTTTTGTTTCCTTGGATGGAAAAAGTCCTCAAACATTTTGCCGATGTGGAAGAGGTGAAACAAAAAATCGCAGATGCACTAAAATACATTAAAATTGATGAGTTCAAAAAGGATTTGAGCAGTGCAAGAAGAACATCTCAATAGGTGTATTGCATGAAATGGAGAGTACTCTGAAGGTGAATAAAATTTAAACATGTAAGAATAAATACACCATTTTTATAAATAAATTCTGGGGGGTTTTGGGTCCTCCCTCATGTAATATATTAATTTGATTGGTGTGTGTGTGCATGTATGCATACTAATTGGATTAGTCTTTTTCTTTTTGTTTTCTTACTTCTCCTAAGAATAAGCTAGAGAAACAGTGGGACTTGTTTGGCCTAACTCATGCATCTGTTTGAGCACTTACTATGTGCTGGGTAGCACTGTCCTAGGAACTGAGTTGAATATCATAAACTTTGTCTTTGACCTGATGGAGCTTACACTGAAGTTAGAATAAACATTGAATAAATGACCACATATATACTTGTATAGCCACTAGAGACTTTATAGTTATTTGTGACAGAATGTTATTAAATAAAAGAACAAAACTTTATGAGTGAATATACAAAGGGCTTTAATGTGACGAGGGAAAAAGTCAGAGAAAATGTAAAGGACAGGTAAACTGACGTCAAAGGAAGAGTGGGATTTAGCCAGGTGAATGAGGCATAAGTGTTATAAGTTGGGGCTGGGGCAGGGCTGCGTAAGCCACAGGTCTTATTGCATTACTTGTAAACAAGAAGGAGAAAAATGGGTAAAGAAATTGAATTTTGTACTTGCCATCAGCAAGGTTATTGATTTTAGGACACTGACAACCTGAGGGTCAGAATAATTTATTAATTCATTAAGCCAGTCTGGGTCAGGTGTGGGAGATTCAGAAGGAAATGAAATATGGTTGATATTCTGGGAAAGCTCTTAGGAAAGGAGGGAAGGGAAGCCAACAAACAAGTAAAAGCAATGCGATATTTGCTATTCAAATAAATTCAAATGTCTGGAAGATGTTAAGGGAACATCAAAATAGAAAACTTGAATTCTGCTGGGAGTGTCAAGGAAAACATTGTGGAAGATGTATTGTTTGAGCTGAATGCAGAAGGATGAACATGCTTCCTCCTAGAGGCGGAAGAGTAAAGCCACTTCCAGGTAGAGGCCCTAGCCAGCTGGGAAACGCAAAGGCATGGACTCGGGAAAGAACTAAATGCCTCACTGCAAAGATGGGAAGGAAAAGTAATGAATGCTGAAGGAGGAGCCAGGAGATGGATGAAATTGAATATAATTTGCCATGCTTTGCAACTTATATTTCTCGTCGAGGAAATAGGAAGCCAGCTGAGGATCTAAGGTAAGGAAGTCTTACCCATTGTGTTTTCTAAAGAACGCAGCTGGTGCATGAAGGGGTCACTGCAAAGGCTGAGCTAATGCAATCACATTAGTTCTCTGATGCCAGAGAGGAGCCAAAGAAGAGCATAGTTAATTTCCGAAACAAGGTTGAATTAAAGAAAAATACAATTTTTACAACAATATAAGAAGGAAGAAACAGCATGAGTAAATTTTTAAAATCTTTTATTTTTTCCAAAGAATGAAAGAAGTGCTATAAACCAATGGGACACAATTTTAGCATAGTAAATGTGATGAATCTGTAATTCTTTATAACAAAATGGTCAAAAGATACAACATAAGCATCTGCAAATCTTAGCAGTGTTGTGTATTTCTTTGAAACTAAGTGACAAGTTTACATACAGATAGCTCAAATATATTTTCAAGACCTTCAGAGCACAGATCATGCTAAGTTTGTTTTATTAAACTTAAAGAATGTATTTCTATAAAAACTAGCCATAATGAATTTACCTATTTCCTACCTTCTTCATCCAAAGCAGATATTTTGGGACTAAAACTATAGCACTTCTAATAAAATAGTTAATAAATACAATATAAAAACCAAAGTTTAATGAGTAAGTCATGACATTATGCCATACTAAGAAGACATCAAATGTCTAAAGTTATAGGAAAGAATATATTACTCCCAATTATGCAAGTCAAATATTTAGACATCTAAATAAGGGAATATATTCTGCACTGATAACTGTGTGATGTGCCTAGCATTCTAACACAAAGTAACTTAAGTAGGATCCCAGGGTAAAGAGTAAGGAAATTCCTTAAGAAATATAAGGAATATTAGTAATATATTCCTTCAGAAACAATGCTAAAATAATTACATTTCATAAGAAGAGTAGGGTAACAGTTTAACTTCATATATAGCATTCTAAAGAAATAGCATTCACATATTAAATCCACAGCTTTTTCAGTAATATTCTAGGGAACATTGAAATAAACTAATTGCCTTGAAAGAGTAACAACCGGTGATTCTTGACTCACTATGAAATCAATTGCCAATAATTTCAATAGCATAGCAGATAAAGTAACGGCAAACAAAGAGTAGTAAATACGATGTAAAATACTTCATAAGATGAACAGAAAGCTACAGAGACAAACATTGGTCCCTTTTCTCAACCTTCCCTCAAAGTGAGGAATTCATGGTGAAACCTAACTCAATGCAGATTAGGTCTTTGTTATTTTTGTCTTCTTTCCGTCCAGAGATCCCCAGAAAACAGCTCTGCTGAAGAGCTGGGCATTTTTTCCAATGCACGATCCTTCTCTTAGCTTTTCTCCTTTTTACTGTTGAGAAAAAAATACCAGTTTAACCAAATTTCCACACTCCTGTATACTCCAACTAGTTTGCAAAACACAGAACTTAAGATCAATAAACAGCAAAGGGTGGACTCAAGGACTATACTAACAAAATACATACATCTTAGTCATGGATTCTGCATAATCACTTAGGTAGGCTATTACATGCAAGATGGTTGATAAAGATTTTTTCCAGGTCTTTCAGGAATAACTTTCCCTTTTCTCCTGAGCAACCCCTTTATTTCAAGAATGGGCTGGGAAGTAGTAGCCAAACACATGCAGAGAATAACGACCTTGCAGAGGCTACACTCCAAGAGAGATTTAAAAAACCGCAAAGATCAAAGTGCCAGGTACCTGCTCAGAATTTTCTGGATGATTTTCTTGACCAAAGGGGCTTCTGGGTCCAGACAGACTTCCTTCCCGTTCTTCAGGGTGGCTCTGCAGGAAAAAAAGAAAAAGAAAGAGAAAATGAGGGTGCGCCCAGAAGCTGCAGGAGCTGAAGTCCCAGGCAATGTCACAGTGGACACCGGGTGTACGAGGACTTACATCAGTTCCACGTTGGGGCACTGCGGGCCTGCAGGGATCATCTCAAGATTACTGATCATTTTGGGATGAACCGTGGGTGTGATGGTTAAACACTGGCAACGCAGCTCTCTCACTAAGGACGCGGAAGGACCAGCTGGGGCAGAAAGAGAGACACTGTTAAAGGGCAGGTTGCTGAGAAGCTTCCCTGCAGTAAGCTTGGCTCCGGACACCTCCCCGCACCCAGGACTCCGCTGCTGCAGAGGCTGGGGCGCACCGCTCTGTCGGGTGCGTCCCGCGGGCTGTGAGCTCTCACCGCTGGCCAGGGGCCTGGGAGGCGTCAGCAGCAGCAGCGCCAGCAGCGCACAAAGAGATCCCGAAGGGCCGGGGATGCGAGTAGGGAGACTCATAGCGAGGAAGAGGGTGCTGCGAGAGAGCTTGTATTCAAGGAGGAGGCGCGAAGATTTGAAACTCCAGAGCACTGTGGAGTCCCCAAGCCCTCCTCATCCTTTATATCGACATTTGCCCCTTCCCCCCAGGCAGGAAACTGGAGCTTTAAGATGCTTGGGAAATTCCCTAGACTGAAGGGGCGGGGGTTGGGGGCTAGGGGAGGGGGGGTGGAGCGGGGGAGAGGTGATGGAGGAAGGGAGTAGGCAGCGGGAGCGGGGAAGGAGAGTAGGTGGGAGGAGCTGTCTGCACCCTTCCGAGGAGCGTGCGGTAACCTGGCATCCCGGTGGACAGAGCTGCTTGCTGCGGCCGGAGGTAAGGGGCAATCCAGTGGAGATTTGATCCTCTGGGCCAGCCAGGGCTACTGAAGTCCAGCTTCTCCTGGGGAACAGGGCCCTCTGGGAGTTGCCCCTCATCTCCATCCATTGAGGAAGACTGGAACGAAAGCAGCAGGAGGTTTGACTTCAGACACATTGGTGACCGTCTTTAACTCGAATACACTACCACTCGGGAAATGTAAACTGCGATTACAACCGCGCTGAACTGAAAGCCCTGCCTCTCCTCCCTACACGTGGGTCACTCTAGGTCTCACAAATTAGCTTATTCTTTGGACTTCGGCCAGCTTTAGAAGCCAAGATAGTATGATGAAAGTGTCTGTATTCCCACTGTAAGTCACTGGCAGGAAAAGGCTTCAAATTCAAGTCTGCTGACTGGAAATCCTACACTTGTAGTTTGGCAAGCATATTGCCCTGCAAGATGATACCTTGCTTTCTGCAGTGCGATAGGCTTGAATCGGAAGAGGTATGTTCTTCTTTGGGGGTGGGATGAGGTGGGGCGAGTGCAGGTTAAAGCAATGCCAGGGAGACCCAGCCTGCTCTAGCTATGGCTCCTCAGCCAGGTGTGTCACTGACCCAGTTCCGAGAAACTGTGGAAGACTGATGGGTTTGAGGGGTTCATCAGGAAGTTTGGTCTACAGATTAGAATTAATTTGTCAGCAAGACAGCACCCACTCTGGCTTCACTCAGACAACTTCATGGGAAGGAAGGGTGACTCACACGCACAAACTTCTGGAACCATCTGACTTCATGATCAGTGCTGTGACCAAGGCCATTTTAGCAGGCTTGCTCTGGTCTGGAGTGAGACCAGAGCTGCCCCTTGACTTTGAGGGATGAGGTAGCTTCCAGCTTCCTTTCCCTCTCCTTTCTTTTTGCAGTTAGAACACTGAAGTTTTAACGGCCAGGTCTTTTACATGTCTAAAACCATGGCATGCATGACTATGACATTGAAATAGCATGTCGGTTTTCTTTCATCAAAATCTAACGAGATACTCTCCTGGATTATTCTCAAGACCCTTGTCCTCACAGTAGGTCAAGACAGTCAGTAAACATAATGGCAATCATAAGCCAGTCATGGAACAAACTTCTTTTCCTTGTCCCCCGTGACCCTGGAGAATTTTATTAACTTCTTCACTCATCTTCATTGGCAGGACATCATCTCAATTGGTGAGCAAGGAGGAGGTGTCATAAACCATTAGAACACTTAGTCTGGAAGGGAAATTAAATTCTCTAGTCGAGGAAGGTTGAGAGGTTTGGTCTCACTTTGTGGGAAGAAAAATGGGAAGGTCTCTCTCCTGCACAGCTTCCTGATACCGTCAGCATCATACCTGACTCAGCTAATGCAATCCTTCATCCGTCTGGGGAGTGGCAATCTGGAAAAACAGCCTCCAGATTTATTATACTGACTTTTTAAAGATCAGCATGCATCTAAAGACAAAAGATAAATCTCACATAATGTGGATAAGACAAGACTTCAACAATGTGATTAAAAATCTCAGGCAATTAAATTCAACTTAACCATAGGGAATAAATCACAATATAATAGGACGTTGTGAGAAAAAATAGGTGATTGAATTGTGTATGTGTGTGTGTGTGTGCACACGTGTGCATTTTGGTGAGTTCCAAATAACCTATTTTAAATATAAGTGAACATATGAATTAGGTTTGGCATCAAATGTTAAGATCAGAGAAAGTTCATGAGATGTGATTTCCAGCTCCTCTGGTCCTCTTGAAACTCTTATAGATATCATGCTTCACCTCATTGCCACTCTAAATCAACTTAACATGCACTGTCTACAGAATATAAAGAAAAATATTTTTTCCAGCAGGCAATCAGGTAACAGAAAATCCCCACTGCAAGTGGGTTGTTGGCTGCCCAACCTAATCAGGAAGCACTGTGTAACATAACCTGGATTCTCACTGAAATATCATTCAGGCCTATGGTCCATGTCTGGCTCCTGTCAAGATATCTCTGATGTGGGTCTTGTGCAAAGGCAGACAGTATTGTGGATGGTCCAAGGCTCTCTGCAGTTGAGAATGACAGCACTGAGTACCACAGGAAGCAGAGCTACTTAAAAGCAATTGCATTTTTATTACCATTTTTATAGGGAAGCCAGTTGCCTTATCTGCTCTGTGTCCAGGTAATAGAGAAAGGCACAGTGTATTTTTGTCCCAAGTAATTAAAAAAATCCACAGAATGACACTGATATCTGCATGGCCTAAATGAATGATTTGCTGTTTGTCCCAAGCAGTGAAATGTTAGTCATAATACACAGAGAAATGTGATACGAATTAAAACATTCTTAAGGGTTTGCAGCTTCTAAAACACTTTCATGATATTTTCTTTTGAGCTTCATATTAATTCTTTTTGGCAGATAAGAAAAATTCTCCCATCCTCATTTCTCAGCTACGGAAAGGAAAGCCAGAGATAGAGATAAAAAGTAGAAAATCAAGGATTGGAATGAAGCACTAGAGAATCTGCCACAAGAAATTTTTAATGGTTTCCAGATTGCAAATCACTTTCTTCACAGTCACTGGCAAATGCCCCCTGGCTCTCCACATCTGGTTGACGCTTTACTTGTATTGCACAACAGCCTTATTGTAAGCTGTTGAAATCCTCAGTCTCTCTACTCCTGGCCTTTGAGGCCGCAGTGATGTCGAAAGTCCAAAAGCCTCCCAGGTTAGCCAGCCTGAAACTCACCTGCTGTCTAAATCCTTCTCTTCAAGATCAGTGCAAAGTCCTGTTTTCTCTGAGAATGTTTATTTTGACAAAGTCGATTAAAATGTATTCCTTCTACCTTTGCTCTTTGAATGTGAATGTATTTGTAATAGCTATCTCGTGAAGCAGAGTTTAATTATTAATTTTGCTTTTGTTTCCTTCAAGTCAACTACAAATGCATTAAAGTCAGGGGTCATATATTTCTCATGTAACTTCCCACAAATTTCAAGTTCAGTGGCAAGTAGTCTATGAACAGTTGATGACAGATAATGACATTTCATTTTGCAGCATTCTTTAAATTACAAGTGAATCTTAAAATTAAGGGGGGAAATGAATAGGACTGTTTACTGTTGATAATCATTTGAATTCCTCTGTTTTAAACTGGTATTCTCTAATGCTGGAAGTTGTTTCTTGGTTATTCTTAGGGCTAATTCAAATGATATTTTCAGTCTTTAAATCTGAACTATTCAAAAGAATGCTCAGAAACCTGTAGGATATTTGATATTAAAAGAAAAATATATAATTAAAGTATCTATGAAATTACATGTTTTATGTGACTTAGAGATTAATGAAAATAAGTGACAAAGGGAAATTCTGATTAAGTTGTATTGTGTTGAATGTTAATTCTAAAGTGGTCTGTTCTAACAAATCAGAGACCTCAGCCTTTTCAAATGTGTTTCTAAGTTTCTATTTTCCTGTATATCCACTATGCTTTCTTTATATTACCTTTAAGGAATGCTATATAATTGCAGCATTTTAAGATGTAGACATATCATTATCAGGTTCAGCACACCAAGAATATCAGAAAAGAGTTTATTACTCAATAAGCGTTTAAGTGGAGGATAGAATTACTTGCTTGTATGCACAAGAAAAGGAAAAAGCCAGCTACTCGTGGGTTAACTTTGTGATATCGATATGCAGACTCTCTCTTCCCACATTGATCCTGGCAGTCCAGCGAAGAGGCAGCACCCTGAAGTAACAATTGTGCTTCAAAGTTGCCCAGCTTTCCCGTGAAATATCAGAATGAATTCCCTCCTTTTGTCCATTATCTTTTTTATGCCTATTTTAGAATAAATCTGCAGAAGGAAAGAAGTGAATGGATGAATCTTGACTGACCAAACTGAGCTGGGCTCCAAGTAACCATGGGTGGGCTTCTCCTTGCCCCTCCCGGGGGATGGGGTGGCTAGTCATCTCTCACTCAGCTGTGCATGCCTGCACAAAGGTTCTGTTGACCAGAGAGGACACATAGACATAACAGACAAGGATTAAAGTTTTAAATGTATCAGAAAACCTTGGGCTTCTCAGAAATAAGAAGCATTCATTGCTTTCTTCAGAAATTTGGTCTTGGCTAAGCAAAAAAGAAAAGAAGTCTTTTGGTTACTTTTTAAAATTTTTTTAAATTATGATTTACATTCAATATTATTGTGTACTAGTTCCAGATGTACAGCATAGTGGGTAGACAATCATGTACTTTACAGAGTGATCCCCCTGGTATTTGGAGTGCCAACCCCCTGGTGTCATACATAGTTGTTACAATATTATCGGCTGTACTCCGCATGCTCTAATTTACATCTCTGTGCCTACTCTTAAATGAGACTTTTCTGAGAAATCTTTTGTCTGATATTGCAGATGTTCTGTATGGAAATTAGACTTCTTATACTGTGCTTAATAATAGTCATTTACTATACTGTTTTTGACAGCATTAAACTTTATACCCCTGTTTTGGAACAATATCCACTTCTATATGAACTCACAATAGCTTTCATTCTCAATTTAATGTATGTTAGAACCTCACTGATTGAGGTTTTCATGAGTTATTGTGATGTGTTTGTATGTGTGATTTACACACTTTCTAGATAATAACACCCCTTTTTTCACCTCTCTTGTCATTACTTGCACAAATAGTACACATGAACATGTACACCCCACCACCATGACTACCAACAATAATAAAAACAATGCTATGGTCTGAATGTTTATGTTCCCCCCAAAATTCATATTGAATTCTTAACCCCCAGTGATTGTATTAGGAGGTGCCCTTCATGAATGGTATTAGTATCTTCTAAAAGGGGTCCTTACCCCTTTACCATGTGAGGACAGATCAAGAATGCACCTTCTATACACCAGGAAGCAGGCTCTCACTGGACACTTAATCTGCTGACACCTTCACCTTGGACTTCCCAATGTCCAGAGCTGTGAGAAATAAATGTTCGTTATTTATAAGCCACCTACTCTATGGCATTTTGTTACATCAGCCTAGATGGACTAAGATAAAAAACATTAACAAAACAAAGATCAAAAAGAAAATAAGAATAGAATACACTTTTTTTTAATAGAATATATTTTTATAGTTGACTTCTTGCCACTAATTTTTTCAGAAATCTGATTATACATTTCTACTTAATAACTGCCTTTATGCATTTTTGAAATATTTCCATGAGAATCAGGAATTAGTAAATAAGGTTCACTATCATAAGAGGTGTTGCAATGCTAAACTAAACGTCATAAAATCCTAGAAATTCTGACTGTTCGACGATGACTACCTTGCTAACCAGTTGGAATTTTAAAGCATGGCTTCCCCTGGAGAGTAAATTGACCAAACCACTTTACAAAGAGTTTTGTTTTGAATATTTTTGGTTTCCAAATATTCAGCATTAGTATATCAGACTGGAAGTGATTTTCTTTGGGAACAGAATGTTCCTTAGGGACAGCTTTTATTTTTCCCTAATTTAAATTTATGAACCATATTGGTCAACCCTATTACAAAGGATTATGCCATAGAAAAAAGAGAACAATAGTAATGACTAATGTATTAGAAACAGACCAAAGCTTGTATCTCTCACAATGTGATTTTGACAAGTTAGTTTTGTAATAAGGTTGTGAACGTTTTATATTAAGTATATCCATGTAGCTTTCCACAATGGTTTGAAAATAAATTCATCACAAATTGAGGCAGTGCAATCCATGAAGGAAAGAACTTATAAACTGGATTGTATGAAAGTTAAAATATCTGTTCTGTAAAAGACACTGCCCAGAGAATAAAAAGTCAAGGCACAGATGGATAAAATATTTTCAAAAAACATATCTGATAAAAAACTGTTACTCCAAGATATACAAAGAACTCACAAAACTGAACAATAAGAACACAAATAACACCCTTAAAAAACTAAGACAAAGACTTGCTGGATAACTCACTGAAGAAGATGTATAGATAACAAATAAGCATATGAAAATATGCCCCACGTCATATGTCATCAGGGAAATGCCGTGAGATATCAGTGTGTGCCCATTCGAATGACCAGAACCCACAACACTGACAATACCAAATGATGGTGAGGATATGTAACAACTGAACTCTGATGCATTGCTGTTGGAAATGCAAAATGGTACACCCATTGACAAGACAGCTGGTCAATCTCTTTCTAAACTAAACATTCGGGTACAGTACAGCAGCCATGCTATTTGGTATCTACCTAAAGGAGTTGAAAATTATGTCAACATAAAAACCTCATTTATAGCAGTTTTATTTGTAATTGCCAAAATGTAGAAGCACCCAAGATGTCTTTCCATAGGTAAACGAATGAATAAACTGTGATACATTCAGACAATAGAATATTTTTGAGGAAATTCCATACTTTTTTCCTTTATGGCTGTATCAATTTATATTCCCACCAACAGTGCACAAGGGTTCCATATATCCACCTTGTTGCCAACACTTGTTAACTCTTGTATTTTTTAAAAATATTTTATCTATCTTTAGAGAGAAGGAAAGAGGGGGAGACAGAGGGGAGAAAAACATCAATGTGAGAGAGACACATCAACAGATTGCCTTACCTCCTGCACATCCCCAACCAGGGACCTGGCCCACAACCCAGGCATGTGCTTGGACTGGGAACTGAACCCACGACCTTTTAGTTCATAGGCCAGCGTTCAATCCACTGAGCCACACCATATAACTCTTGTCTTTTTATGAATCATTCTAACAGGTGAACAGCATGGTTTAACCTAGCCTACCTCAAAAGTGCTCAGAGCACTTACTTTAGATGTCAATTGGGCAATTATCTGGAGTTTCACCTCAAGAGTAATTCTTTTTCTTTTCTTCTAACCAGAAGCAGGAGACACAGATGAGCATTTTGTAGACATGATGGGATGCAGAAACACAAAATACAATATACAAAAAATCCAGCAACACAGGACATTGTAGAGAATCCATTGTTTACCCTTGTGATGGGGTGCTGACCTGGGAGCTGCCACTCACTGCTGCCACCCAGTATCACGAGAGAGTGTTATACTATCACTAGTGTGCAAAATGATCATCTTCAAAATGTGACACATAGTTTCTACTGAATGCATATTGCTTTTTCACCAATGTAAACAGGAAAAATCATAAGTTGAACCATTGTAAGTAGGGGATGGTCTGTAGTTAGAAAGGGGGAGTGGTATGAGTGAGGGTGAATAAATAAATAAGAGTCAACTCATACAGACATTTCTAAGCCAAGGTACAGAGTTTATACTTTTATTTATAATAAAAAGCCTTTGAAGGATTTTATGTTGCAAGAAGATATGATCTGCTTTATGTTTTAAAAAATCTCTGACTTCAGCTCTGGCTGGTGTAGCTCAGTGGATTGAGCACAGACTTGTGAACCAAAGGGTCACTGGATTGATTCCCAGTCAGGGCACTTGCCTGGGTTGCAGGCCAGGTTCCCTGTGGGAGAACCTCAATGAGAGACAACCGCTCATTGACGTTTCTCGCCCTCTCTTTCTCCTTCCCTTCCCCTGTCTCTAAAAATAAACAAATAAAATATTTTAAAAAAACATGACTTCTGCATGGAACTACAATAGTGTACAATTTGGAAACAGTAACGCAAGTCAGAAGGCAACTGTAATAGTTTAGGTGATGGATAGGCAAAATATCATCGATGGACTTACTGCTCGTTTCTGTAAATAAAGTTCTATTGAAACAGAGATAATGAAGACTGTGTATGGTTGCTGTCATAACACAATGGCAGTACTACATAACTGTGACAGTGACTATACAACCTCCAAAGCAAAAATATTAATTTTTATAGAAAAGATTGTCAAGCCCTGGTACAGATGAGAAATATGGTGGGTAGACCAGGATGATATCTAAAGGAGATGTAGACAAGGCTGTTCTCTCATAGCATTAAGCCATAGGAGGTGCAGATAATAATCAGAAAAAGTCTTTAAAATTATTTTTCCTTCTGTTCTCAGTTTATTCTGTAACTGATAGATTTATTCTCTGATAGAAGCTTATCAGTTAGAGAATCGACTTCAGTGCTTCCAAATCTAGTTTGTCTTATTAAGAGATGAAAGCTTCATGCCATATCTATCCCTGTGGTCTTTCTCTGACTAGTTCTGAGAGGTCATTCCTTTTTTTAGTTCCAAAGAGTGGTTCTTCCTGGTGGGTAATGAAGTGGCCTCACGGTGGTAGCAGAGACGCAAGTAGGCCAGCAGGATCTTTGTCGTCAGGGACTGGGATTTCTTGGGAAGAAATCTGGTTAGCCACAACCCCAAAGCTTTTAATGTGGAGGGTGTAACTTCACCATGCTGTCATGACATCAGCGCTTACAACCGAGGTATGTGCTGAGGTCCCCAGAATGACTCTGTGTCCTTCTCCTTTTGTCTCTATTTTAAGCTTCTGATACCACTTACCTCACTTGCACCTTCCAAATTCTAATTACTACCACTGAATGTTAGGGGGATGGCGTGGTCACTAAGCATTCTCAGTTCACCGAGGCCTCTGCAGAAGCATTTGGTAACAACTAGCATCTGTTTTCATGTTTTCTAAGTGAACTTAACCTGCCAGAATCCACTCTGCTGTTCCTCTCTCAGCTCTCCTAGAAATAACGTTTTCAGCATCAGCACCTAAGAAGTTTTTATTTTCCCCTACATTTTGGTGGATATTAAAAGACTTAACACTTCTCTTCCACTCATTTGCTCTTCCTTCCCTTTCCTTTCCTCTCTTCTCTATCCACACACCCATTCAATAGTCCTGATCATCTTTGGTCATTGAACAACCTCTACAGGAGGACTTTGTCAATTGATTTTTATCCAACTCCTCTTTTAACTGATTATTTCTGCTAGATTTCTCTAGGAATGACTTAACCTCCTGCCAGGAAGGTGTAGTCCTGTAACTACAATCACCATTTTTGATACATCAGAGATTCTGTCATGAACAGAAAGGCCTATCCAACCACTGGCACTGAACTATATAGCTCAATATTAAGAGAGGCCTGTCTGGAAAACTAAGAAAAAGCTGGAACTTCTAGCTATAGAAAAAAAATTGCTTCTTTTTAATTTGTTTTTAAAATTCGGTGACTTAAATACTAACTTATTTATTAGTTCCTAGGGATCCTCTTCCCTTACCACTTTGGACAGTTCCCACAAAGCCTAGGCCTCCCTCTCTTTGACACAGTACATACCATATTTTTTGGACTATAAGACACACTCCCCCCAAATTTGGGAGAAAGGGGGGGTGCATCTAATAATCCAAATGTAGCTTACCTGGCTCACTGTGGGGGAAGGCAGTGGTCTATGTTATTTATGTTATTAAATATTTTACCACATTTTTTGCTTCAAATTTTTTTTCCTATTTTCCTCCTCTAAAACCTAGGTGTGTCTTATGGTCTGAAAAATTCAGTATTCACTTAAGGGCTCTGATGCAGGGAAAGGTAGCTTACCAGCTGCCACATCAGGTAGTATTGTCAAAACCAGCAGATATAGGAGGGGTTAATATGAGCCCATGAGTTATCTTAATTCATAGAACCCCTTAGTTCACAGTTTGCCAGCCATGGGCAGGATGTCCCCATTAATATTGTCTATCCTAGGGATAGTGATGTCTGTGATGGAGAAATGGTGATTTCTGTCTCTTCCTCTATGCTTAAGACATCCTATGAGGCTGAAATACACAATGTTTAAAACCCTAAACATAAGCGTCAGACTATAAGCTAAGTGGGCATTAGAGATGTTGAGTTACAGCCTGTTATTCACTAGAAATGACTCTCACCTGTAAACTATTTCCAGGTGTGCTAGTTCACAGTAGGTAGAGAAGTTGCCCCAGTTATCTTTGATCTCTCAGGGTGCAAAATGTCATTGTCTAGGAGATCATCTACTGTGGCAGCATTTCATGCTTGCCCCTTGTCTTGCCCTTCAATCACCTTTCCAGGCCTCAACGACTAGGCCAGCTCTCTACCTTGTATGAGGAGTCAAAGAGCACCAGGGACTTTTTCTCCTCATTTATCTTCAGGGTAGCCTCATTTACTTCTTTCTTTGTTCTCTCCATATCCCAGAGAAACCTGCCAGGGGAATCGATTCAGCTGTAAGCCAGGGACAGACCTCATCCTCCTCCACTCCTATTAGGTTGGCTGGTAGTTCTTTTGTTTAATCCAGAGTTGCCCACACAGCAGGGAGCTGTGTTAGCCTTCTTTCTGTAAAGATGGTCACGCAGTCATGATTAGGGGCAGCCTTCCCAGGCCTTCTTTCCACCCATCTCCAATGCAAATGCCTCTTCCCAGAGTCCCACATGATTTAAACCTTGAATTTTACTTCGAAACATTTATTTCATGTTCAAAATGAGACTTTGCTGCTTCAATGTCTGACTTAAAGATTCATTTGTTACAGATCTACTCGTCAGTATCAGGGCTTATGGAAAACCCCTGCTACTTAGTGACAGGTGAGAATGAGTCGTGTGTTGATTTAGCATTATGAGGTATTGGAGTGCCAAAGCAGAGATCCCCAATAAAAACAATGTTAATGCCCTATTGCACATTTCCATTTCTGAGATCAGTCATTTCTGAGAGAGTTTTTGCCAGCTTGGTTCCTTAATCATGTTGATACCTGTGATTAGTATTCAATATTTTGGTGAATACTGAAATTGTGAATTAACTCTAAATCTATTCAAGCAAGCTTATGAATCATAAATATCTTCAATGTTATGATTGGATGTAAGCTATAATTGAGAAGATTTATCAACTTGTTAAAGCAGTGATTTTCAACCTTTTTTATCTCCCAGCACACATAAACTAATTACTAAAATTCTGTAGCATGCCAAAAAAATAGTTTTTGCCAATGTAACAAAAAATAGGTATAAATTTGATTCATTCACACTGTATGACTATTGTTGTGATGTCTGTTGTCATTTTTCATTTTGACAGTCTAAGGGGAAAGGTCAGTGTCCCTGACTGAATAGTCAGGTATTGCATGTTCTAAAAATTCTTGCAGCTCACCAGTTGAAAATCACTTTATTAAAGGTATATGTTTTGGGGAAATGGGGAGAAAATAGAAATAACAGAGGAAAATATTAAAATGTTCTTAAGAGCTTTTGATCTGTTTATTATTGTGCTTGAATATGAAAACATAATTCTATATCTACATAGTGCTATATCTATCAATTCCCCAAGTGCCTGGTTTACACTTTTTCACATCATTTGATGGCTATGTTGAATAAGGCAGGAGTTAGTCCCCTCTGGCAATGATTGCTGATACTCAGTAAAGTTAGTCTTAACTACCCCTTTGTTCCTAGTACACGTCAAGATGTGGGTCAGTGGACTACAAAAATAACAGGATGTGGTGCATGTAACATGACACACTAAATCTTCTGCTGAATCAGATTTTTTTATTTTTCTTAGCTGCCTTCTTCTTTTCAGCTGGCATTCAATCAGATTATGCTTTACCTTTATGAAATCTGAAGGTCTAACTAGGTCAACCCTAGAAAGATTGTGACTGCTTGCATTCTATTTACCTCTTACTCTAAACAAGCATTTTACCAGGTAAGAAAGATGTTACTTATCTAAATATTTACTGCAGAGTAAACCCAATATTTTGCTTCCTCTAATCCACTTCTCTTTTTTCATCTTTCTGCTACTAGTCAATCACACCTACTATATAATAATAAACAACAGCTAATGTTTGATGACAACTACTTTGTGCCAAATATATTTTATAAATTGTCTTCATTTAATTCTCTTCAAAAACCCCCCTCTTTTTAGCCCATTTTTGGGGTAAGTGTGTACAGGGTTAGAGAGGTCAGGTGGCTTGACTAACATCACACAGGAGCATGGTGGAACTAGAGTTTAAAACCAGCCTGCTTGACAGCAGAGTCAATACCAACTACCACTGCTGGCTAGTCTTCGTTGAGTCTCCCAAGGTCCGCTTTGCATGTGCACTACTTTGCCTGCCAAGAAGGACAGGATACGACTTTTTCCAATGACAGGTCAGGTGTGTCAGAGATGCTATGGTGCACTCTCCATGCTCTCGCTGCCCATCCCCGTTCATTTTTCCATACCTGTTTCTTTCTCTGTGCTGTTTATTCATTCATCAAACTATTTACTGAGCTTCCATTGTACTAAGCACTGAACAATGCCCCGGTACTGAAAATATAGCCATAAACCAAACAAAGTTTCTCTTTCAAGAAACAATTATTCAATAGAGGGTTACAATTGACAGACACACACACAAAAAAGTATGTGTGTGTGTGTGTATGTATGGTGTGTCTGTATATATTATATAGAGTGATTTAACAAGGATTCTAACATGATGATATCTGAGCAAAAATTTAAAAGAAGTAAAGATCAAGCTTTACAGGCTCTGGGGGGGAAATAAATATTCTAGGCAGAGAGAACAGCAGATACAAAGATCCTAAGGTGGGAGTTTGCTCAGTATGTTTAAAAACCAGTGGGGCAGAGCATAATTAGTAAGAAGTAATCAGAGGTGGTAAGCTTGGAGCTTTTATTTCTTGCAGGGTCTATTGACCGTTTTGGATTTCCTCCGAAGGTGAATTATAAAGCCGTTTCTTGAAATGATCTCTCTTTTGAAAAGCTTACTATGCTTTATGTAAAAAATAGATCATGGGAAGGGAAAGAAAGATGCGAAAAGACCAGAGTGAAGGTTTTTAAACAGTTCCAGTGCAAGATGATAACACCTTCATTTGTAGTGGGAGCCTTGGAGCTGGTAAGATGTTTTGGAGTTGGAAGTGTTTTTGAAAGGAAGACATGACAGAACTTTTGGTGGATTTAATGTGAGGCATGGTGTACATGAGGTGTTAAGGGAGGCCCTGAGATCAGTCTGAGCAAGTGGAAGCATGAAATTACCATCACTGAGACAGGGAAACTCAGGAAGATTAGATGTGGAATGGGAAAGGGTTTAAAGTTTTACTTTGGTCCTGTTAATGTTAGAAATTCTTATTAGATAATCCAAGTAAAGACATAAAGTATTTAACAGTTGGATACAGGAATGTGTAGTTTAGCAGAGAGGTTTGGGCTTGAATCATATAAATTTGAGAGCGATTATCATATTAGTGATATTTACAAAGAATTGGATTAGATCACTCCTAGAAGCAAGTATAAAATAAAGAGAAGCATCCTCTTACTAGTTCTGTATCCTAGTTGCATGAGACTTCAAAATATATACACGTTATCAGAGGTAAACTACAGACTCAGCAAGTCAAAATCTTCCCTAGGTAATTCATTATGTGGAAACTGGCATGTGTTTCGGAATCAGTATTATGAGCCATTCCGCTTGTGTTACAATAAGTAATTAATTTTTAATGCTGAGAAGACACTTCTCCCCATATCTGCTGCTATCTACTCAAATTCAAGCTTTCGTTTTCCTTTACGTGCTCTACCTACATCCATCCTTACCTCTATTTTTGCAGTTAGCTCACATAATCTTTTCAAAGCTTAAATCTTCGATGTCCTCTCATTGTTCTCAAAGGCAACAACACTTGACATGGCCTGTAACGCCCTGCCTGGTGTTGGCCAGCTGTCCTTCTATCTCATCAAGCACCAGACACCTCCCTTCCTCTCTCTGCTGCAGTCGAACACTAGCCATCCTTCAGTTCCTGGTACACTCCACTTCCTCTTTTCCCCAGGTTTCATACTTGCTGCATCCTCTGGTGACTTTTTCTTCCCTTGTTTCCCCTAATTAACTCTTACTCATGTTTTGACTCAGCTCAATCATCATTTTTTGAGGAAGGCTCTCTGACTTTTCTAAGCTAAATACTCCCATGGTAGGAGGTTATGAAATAAATTTAGGAAATTATGACCAACATTTTAAAAAATATTTTATTGATTATGCTATTACAGTTGTTCCATTTCCCCCCTTAAACCCTCTCCACCCTGCACACCCCCTCCCACCCACATTCCCCTCTTTAGTTCATGTCTATGTATCACACTTATAAGTTCTTTAGCTCCTATATTTCCCATACTAATTTTATCCTGTCTATTTCCTACCTACCTTCTATGCTACTTATTCTCTGTACCTTTTCCCTCTCTGTCCCCCTACCACTCCCCTGTTGATAACCTTCCATATGATCTCCATTTCTGTGGTTCTGTTCCTGTTCTAGTTGTTTGCTTAGTCTGTTTTTTTTTTTTTTTTAGGTGTGGTTGTTAATAATTGTGAGTTTGCTGTCATTTTACTATACATGTTTTTATCTTCTTTTTCATAGATACATCCCTTTAACATTTCATATAATGAGGACTTGGTGATGATGAACTCCTTTCCCTTGACCTTATCTGAGAAGCACTTTATCTGTCCTTCCATTCTAAATGAAAGCTTTGCTGGATAGAGCAATCTGGGATGTAGGTCCTTGCCTTTCATGACTTGGAATACTTCTTTGCAGTCTCTTCTCGCCTGCAAGGTCTCCTTTGAGAAATCAGCTGACAGTCTGATGGGAACTCCTTTGTAGGTAACTGCCTCCTTATCTCCTGCTGCTTCTAGGATTCTCTCCTTAATTTTAATCTTGGGTAATGTAATTATGATGTGCCTTGGTGTGTTCCTCCTTGGGTTCAACTTCTTTGGGACTCTCTAAGCTTCCTGGACTTCCTGGAAGTTCATTTCCTTCACCAGATTGGGGAAGTTCTCCTTTATTATTTATTCAGATAACTTTTCCTTCTATTACCCTTATAATTTGGATGTTGGAACATTTAAAGATGTCCTGGAGGTTCCTAAGCCTCTCCTCATTTTTTAAAATTCTTGTTTCTTCATTCTTTTCTGTTTGGTTGTTTCTTTCTTCCTTCTGGTCCACTCCATGGATCTGAGACTTAGTTTCCTTCTCATCACTGTTGGTTCCTTGTGCACTTTCCTTCATTTCACTTAACGTAGCCTTCATTTTTTCATCTAATTTGTGACCAAATTCAACCAATTATGTGAACATCCTCATTACCAGTGTTTTGAACTGTGCATCTGATAGGTTGGCTATGTCCTCATCACTTAGTTGTATTTTTTCTGGAGCTTTGATCTGTTCTTTCGTTTGGGCCTTTTTTTTTTTTTTTTTTTTTTTTTTTTTTTTTTTTTTTTTTTTTTTTTTTTTTTTTTTTTTTTTTTTTTTTTTTTTTTTTTTTTTTTTTTTTTTTTTTTTTTTTTGCCTT
The DNA here is from genome assembly GCA_004024845.1 of Tonatia bakeri. Classification (NCBI taxonomy): domain Eukaryota; kingdom Metazoa; phylum Chordata; class Mammalia; order Chiroptera; family Phyllostomidae; genus Tonatia; species Tonatia bakeri. The sequence continues at coordinate 137,767 of PVIA01003811.1, forward strand.
GACATGCCTGTTATGTATGAGAGGCAGAGCCTCGGGTGTTCACTAGGGCAAGTCAACCCAGATCACTGGGTTGTGAGGCTGTATGAGGGGGAGGGGTTGGAGAGGGAACAATGGCACTTATCCGTCTCTCTGTCAGATTTCAGTCACTTCCCCCTCTTCCCACAATCAAACTGGGCCCTTCTGGCGCTGATTCCCAGTGAAATTAAGTGAAATTAAGTGGGTGGGCTTGTGTCCATTCTAGGACCTTGTGGGTCTCTCCAACGAACTCTCCTGTGAGGCTGGGAGTTTCTCCCCCTGCCTCAACCCCCACAGGTGTTTCCAATTGGTGTTTTGAGGTTTTATTTCCCTGTACTGGGACACTGGGTTGCTCAGTCTGTCTCGATCCCCAGTTTCTCCTGGTTTATCTGAGTGGGAATGTGGGACTGCCTGGTTCACCAGCCACCTCATGCACCATGAACATTTTTAAAAAAGGAAATAGAATAGAATGGAATGGAAAAATGACAGAGTGGATTGTGAATAATAAGGATAAATATCATAAACTATTGTTTTTGTGTGCACTAATATGATGATATACTCTATTTTGTGTGTGTGTGCGATACTAGCTTATTGTCTGACTGTAAGCCCCTTGGGAGCAAAGGATTATGTCTTCTAGCTTTCCTTTGGATGCATAGGCCTTGATCAAATGACTAGCGCTTACCTAACTAAACACTCAAAGCATATTAATAGGAAGAAGGAAGGGAAAAAACAGACGCAAGATTTATATTTGGGTCAGGGTAAGCCTGTAACATTATACTTTATAGTGGGGCCAGACTAGCTTTGCCAATGCACATTCTATGGGCTTATTGACCTGGTATTTAAAAATAATAAGGCTTCCCGGAATGCTTATTTATTTCTAATAGTGTTTAAATAAGCAATGAAATGCCTTTGTTTACATGTGTCAGGTAAAATGGTTAGCTCAGGAAATCTGATATTACTATAGGTTGCATTATTACTTGAGGAGACCTTTAGAAATTCAAGCCTTCATGAGAACTATAATAGAGCAATCTGGCTTTTTTTCCTTCTGGAGATTTACTAAGAGTTTAGAGATGATATCAGAACTAATGAATTGATGTCTCATCTGAGCTTGGGAATTCTTTTTTCTTTCCCTGGGTAGCTCTTTTATTCACTCTTGTAATCACCGTTTCCAGTCTTTCCTACTTTGCCAGTTTAAGTTTTCTGTCTTCAATGTCTGAAAACTTAACCTAAACTAGCTTCCCAAGAAAAGAAAATCATTTGGATATTTAACTGAATAGTGCTGTTTACAATTATTTTCAAGTCTGGTTGAATCCAGGACCCTACTGTTGTCACCAAGCCCTGGTTTCTTGTCTGCCCCTCCCTGGTGCTGGCCTCACTCTCAGGTTCCATGTAGTAGTAGGGTATTTGCTGGTGATCTCAGTCCCTCTGTGCTCTTAAATTCATCTAATGAATTTCCTGGCAAAATGACTGTTCTTTTCCATTGAAGCTCAAATCTGTCCCTGAGTCCATCATTTTGCACAGGGAGATGTGGCGTTTTTACTGACTAGACCTGAGTCACTGAAGCACATTCAACTTTTGGGAAAGCGTGTGGATGAGAGTGGAGGCTGCGGAGGATCTTCTGAGGACAGAGCCAGGAGGAAAGAGCACCATTGGGAATGGCAGCTGGGAAGCGCCTCACCTACTGTGACCCCTTCTTCTCATTTCAGAAATGATCTTCCTTTCTGCCTCAAGAGAACATAAAGGTTTCTTTCTTCATATCTATATCTGTCAACCCCAGCCCCTACTCTTACTTTATTTCTTCTCAGAGGAGGGTTTTGGCATCAGAGGTACCATCCATACTGGTGATTACTAACTTCTCTGGGACTTTCATTCATCAATTATCTTATTTCTCCTATTGATTTACTCTTTCTTTTTTCTACCACAAACTTGTTCAAAGTTTCCCATCTTTACAAAAATGTCTTTTGATCCTATCACTCCTTTAGGCCACAAGCCAATCTGTCTCCTTTCCTGGAAATCACATTTCTCAACAGTTTTTTCTGTATTGATTTTTCTTTAATTTACTCATAATTTTTACAATATGTTTTTCTGCCTTATTAAAATTGGTATGGCAACAATCTAAAAATGGGCAGAACATTTAAAGGAGAGATACACATGATGAACAGATACCTGAAAAGATGCTTGACATCACTAATTGTTATGGGGAACAGACTGGTGCTTCTCTGAGGTGTGGGGGTGCAAATATAAAATTCCAGCACCACCAAGCACAATGCCTGATGGATAACACATTATAATGTATTTATGAAGTGAATTCATTTTGAGGCTATATTGATGAATCCCACATTTATGAAGGATAAAAGAGAAAACTGATGAAAGGGTCATGGCTCTGATTTTTTATCATTTAATGACATTCTTTGAAAATAATATTCTTAAAACTGGCTCCCTTTCAAAGTTATTTATTACTTGGTTATCATATACATTCCTTTCCTTTTTAAAAGTTTTTTCAATTACACTTCATTTTCAATATTATTTTATGTTGGTTTCAGGTGTATACTATAGTGGTTAGACAGTCATTATATGAGATCTGTCCAGAAAAAGTCCAGCCATTGTTAATATAAAGAGAATGGTTTGTACAACGTCAACGTAACCTGGCAACCGAGAAGAGTAGACTGGAATCTGCATATGTGAACAATGATGACTTGACTGTACTAATCAGTGGTGGCAGTAGATGCCATTGGGTCAGCATGTATACTGTATGACCAACAAATTCAAAATCACTGAGCAAGTAGAGCAATGAATCTGCATCAAATTTTGTGTTAAGCTTGAACATTCCTCTGCAGAAATTATTCAGGTGATTCAAAAGGCCACAGCTGTGGGCAACTGGTGATTGACAGCTTCATCACAACAACACACCTGCTCATGTCTCCTACAGAGTTTTTTGGTGAAACATCAAATCACGCAGGTGACTCAGCCTCCCAATAACCCAGTATTGGTGCCCCGAGACTTCTGGCTTTTCCCAAAACTAAAATTAACTTTGAAAAGGAAGAGATTTTGGACTGTTGATGAGATTCAGGAAAACATACCATGCAGTTGATGGCAACTGCGTGAGGTACCAAGGTGCCTACTTTGAAGGGAACTGAGTCATTGTCTTGTGTACAATGTTTCTTGTATCTTGTATCTTCTTCAGTAAATGTCTATATTTTTCATATTACATGGGTGGATATATTCTGGACAGAATTGTACTATACAAAGTGGTCCCCTGATATGTCCAGTATTATTTAGTTTTGTGTCTGGGCGGGTACTCAACATACCTTTTCGGTAAGGCTTTCTCACTGAATGTTTCCTTCTTGAAGTTCGAAACCTATTTATTTCTAGTTGAAAAAAAATGAGCTGTGATATCACTCTATTTGTGGCAGTACCTATATACTGCCTTGGTAATTTCTGCCCTTTAATTCCTACTCAAGCCTTGCCTAACTTTCTTGTGAGGCTGGGAGTTTCCTCAGGGACTTTTAGGAGATCAACAGCAGAGATGCAATACCATGAGTTATTGTTGGCAGTGATGGTAACCTCACTATGTTCCAGTTGCCAAAACCACCTCCACAGCCCTCATTCTAACAATCCATTCTCAAAAACACAAAAGGTATATTTAGGCCTAGTGTTAGACTAAATGTATTGGAAGGTGGGAATTCAAATAAAGATTTTTACTGCCTCTCTGAGGGTATGGTAAATGTGGAGCTGACTCTTATATGTAACAAATCAATGTTAGTCCCCCCAGAGGAAATGGCTATGAAATTATGAAAAATATATTTTTGTTATCTTTGTTTTAAAAAACAATCTTGTAATTTTTAAAATTTTAATTTATCAATTTAGATAAAGGGAGAAAAGAGAGAGAGAAGAAAGAAAAAAGAAAAAGAAAGAAAGAAAGAAAGAAAGAAAGAAAGAAAGAAAGAAAGAAAGGAAGGAAGGAAGGAAGAAAGGAAGGAAGGGAGGGAGGGAAAGAGAGAAAGAAAACAAAGAGACATTGATTTGTTGTTCTATTTATTTATGCATTCATTGGTTGATTCTTGTATGTGCCCTGACTTGGGATCAAACCTACAGCCTTGGCATATAGGAATGATGCTCTAAGCAACTGAGCTACCTGGCCAGGGCAATCTTGTGATTTTTTTAAACAACAAAAAACTATAAAGTGGAAAATAAATAAACATACCAAAATGGTGGTTTCTGTAGTAAGATTGGTATCCTGTTGCCCAAAGGTCTTTTCCTACTGTCTGGCCCACTCCTCATGGTTTTCTTCAGTTTCTCATAGTTATTTTGCTGTCTTAATTATGCGACAAAACTGTCTTACCCTAAAAAATATGTATATTTCTTGGTGTTCTCTTTAAAAACATAGCTGAAAAGGCCATATGCAAAATTCCAGGGTTGTTCACAGAAGATCTCTTCTTCCTTCTATGTCCCTATGAAAATGAAATGCTTTACCTTAATGGCAATAGAACATATGAAACAGGTGAGATAGTTGAAAGCAACATAAATGAACTTTGAGGAATATCATTTGCCATTGCAGAGTAATCATAGAGAGAAAATGAAATGGCTTCTTCCAAGAATAATATTTTCCAGAACTCTCTTTTGGGAGTTATAAAGGAAAGCATTATTACTCGAAGAACCTATTCATTGTGAGTCAGGTAAAATATAGTGCAAAGCCACACCTGTGTTTATTTTATCTGCTTAACATCTTGTTCCACCCAGAGCAATGAATGGATCAAGTATGTTTGCCTTTTGAAATGCTGATGGTTTTCCTTTTGACACTAGACAGGTCAAGAAATACTGGCCATGTTTTTAGAGTGAACCCCTGGGACACTCATGTGAAACTCGGAGTAATGGCCACAGGGGTTGTAGGCAAGGCTGGTCCATCCATGATCAAGATGTGAGGGAGGGCACTTTGTCTTCCTCTTCACCTAACTAGCTTCCCCAGATATCTCCATTTTTTTCTAGAGTTTCCCCAAAATCAAAATATTTTTCTTCAGATAAAAAGTCTGACCCGAGCCATGCACATCTCAATGTAAAATTATATGTCAGGTTGTGTAACAGGGCCATTGTGTTTGACATTGTAATCAAAGCATCTAATGAAAACTGAAGGGCAGTTATTCCCACAAAGAATTCCAGCATAAAAGGTAGTTTATTTTTTCTTTCTAATTGAATTTATTGGGGTGACATTGGTTAATAAAATCATGTAGGTGTCAGGTATACAATTTTATAATACATCATCTGTATATTGTAGCGCATGTTCAGCACCCCCAGTCAAGTCTCCTCCCATCATCATTCATGTCATCTCCCCTTACTCTCCTCTACCCTGCCGCCCCTTTCCTCCTGATAACCACCATACTGTCGTCTATGAGGCTTTTTTCCCACTTAATCCCTTCGCATTTTTCACTCAGACCTCACACCCCTCCCCTCTAACAGCCGTCAGTCTGCTCTCTGTATGAGTCTGTTTCCATTTTGTGTGTTAGTTTACTTTGTTCACTAGAGTCCACATACAAGTGAAATCACATGATACTTGTCTTTCTCTGACTGGCTTATTTCACTTAGCATAATACTCTCCTGGTTCATCCATGCTGTCACAAAAGGTAAGATTTTCTCTTTTTTTTTAACAGTTGAGTAGTATTTCATTGTTTAAATGTACAGCAACTTTTTTAATCCACTCATCTACTCATAGACACTTGGGCTGCTTATGAATCTTCACCACTATGAGGCTGCGATGAACATAGGGGTGCATATATTCTTTCAAATTAGTGTTTTGGATTTGTTTGGATATAATCCCAGAAGTAGAATCACTGGGTCATAGGCAGTTCCATTTTTAATTTTTTGAGGTATCTCCACACTGCTTTCCATAGTAGTTGCACCAGTCTGCATTCCCACCAACAGTGCATGTGTCTCCTTTTCTCCAGGTGTGAGGTGATATATCACTGTGGTCTTGTTTTGCATTTCTCTGATTTGCTAATGATACATCTGTCAAGGGGTTAATATCCAAAATTTATAAAGATCTTATAAAACTCAACACAAAAAAAACCCAAACAATCCAATTAAAAAGTGGGCAAAGGGCCTGAATAAACACTTCTCCAAAGAGGACATACAGAAGGCCAATAGACATATAACAAGATGCTCAATGTCATTAATCATCAGAAAAGAGGTACTTTCCAGTCAGAGCCTGCAATTGCAACAGTCTTGCTAATGAAATTTTGCAGGGCCTGCACTATGAGGGCACTTAGGCTTCTTTGGGTTGGAGGCTTTGAAACTCGGACAATACTGCTCCATGTCTTGATCCGTTTTCCATATGTTCTCAGTATACCAGTTGTGTTATACTAAGTTAAACACTGTGACATAATTATGTTGTGATTAATTTATGGTTTTACTTTCCAAATGACACATTTATAAGTCATTCACTTAGAAAAGCAGAAAAGCACTTAAATTGTAAAGCCCCACTTTTTTCTGACCACAACAAACAGGCTTCTACTTTCTCCTCTGTCAGCTATGAAGTAGGATAGTTTAATCATTACTCTTTCCCATCTCTACTACCTTTAAAAGAATTAGTTTTTACTTCACTGTCTCGGTAGCTCTTTCTATCATTCTGCATTATCAAGCTCCCTTCGACTGTCTTTTTTTCCCTGTGAATTCCGGCATTGTTTGTTGGCTATGTAATGTATGCAGTGGTTGTATATTTTCCTTTGATGAGCTATTTTTTTTATTTTATCTCTTATCCTCTCATGTCCTGGAATTATAAGCTTTTTACAAAAAAGAACCATATTTCTCTCTGTATTCTAAGTAACTTGCCCCATGAATTTTTAAATTGTAGTTGCTTGGTATATTATTGCTGTATTTGAATTAAAGAGTAGTGGAAGATTGCATATCTTATAAATGACTTGTATCCAAGATATACAAAGAACCCTTGTAACTCATCAATAAGAAAACAAACAACCAAATAAGAAATGGGTAAAAGTCTACGGCCATACCACCCTGAGCGCGCCCGATCTCATCTGATCTCTGAAGCTAAGCAGGGTCGGGCCTGGTTAGTACTTGGATGGGAGAAATGGGTAAAAAAATCTCATCAGCCACTCTATTATAGAAGATAATCAGATGGCAAAAAAAATATGAAAAATGCTGAACATAATTTGTCATTAAGGAATTGCAAATTAAAACAACACAATGCCACTATACAGCTATTAGAATGGCTAAAACCCAAGACGCTGAGAACACCAAAATGCTGGCAAGGATATGGAACAACAGGAACTCTTGTTCATTGCTGGTGGGAATGTAAAATGGTACAGACACTTCAAATTGTAGTTTGATGTTTTTTTACCAAGCTAAACATTGTCTGGCCATACTATCCAGCAATCATGTTTTGAAGTATTAGTGCAACATGTTTGAAAATTATGTCTATAGCAAAACCTGCATAAGAATGTTTACAGTAGCTTTATCTATAGCTCCCCAAACTGGAAGCAACCAAGATGCCTTTAATCGGTGAATGTATAAACAAACTAGTCTAACAGTACAATGGAATACTATTCGGCAATAAAAAAGATTGAGTTATTAAGTCACACAAAAACATGGAGGGATTTTACATGAATATTTCTAAGTGAAAGAAGCCAGTATCAGAGAGGCTATGTACTATATTATTCTATTTGTGTAACATTCTGGAAAAGGCGAAACTATAAAGACAGAGAAATGATCAGCAGTTGCCAAGAGCTTTCTTTGAGGGGTGGGTGTTGTTTCAATAGGTAAAACACAGGGGATGTTTTAGGTTGTTGAAACTTTTGTATCTGTTTTAATGGTGTGTACATTACATTATGCATTTGCTAAAACAAAGAGAACATCCTAGCGCAAAGAGTGAACTTTAAGGTATGCCATTTTTTAAAATTTCGAGATTTGGGAGATCCCAGTATGGAACACAGAATGCAATGAAACAATTTATGTGTTACAGAAATGTATGAAATAACCTCATTGAAGGAGTTAAGGCAAAAATATCCTGACCTAAGTGACTTTGGAAATGACTGGGTCTGTGAGAATTTTAAAGGCAGTGGAAGCAGCACAGCAGATTATAGTTGATAAAGTTGTTTCCCTGGAGGTACAGGCTGACAATGCCAAAACCGCTCTTCATGGAAGTGGACAATTAAGTAAAAATATAGTAGGAGCTGCCTTTGCACTTGAGTTTTCTAGACTCGTGAAATGATCTTGAAATAATACAGACAGCATCACACATATTACATGAGAAGGCGCACATGAAGAACTAAGCGCTGATGTGGAGCTGGCCCACAATAGGTACTCGATAAGAGTGAAGTGATGAGCATCTTCTTTTCCTGCCACTGCAAGTTTACTGCTCAATATTTCAAAATGCTGTTGTCATTCTGACAAAATTTTCATAAGATCCAAAAACAGAAGATTGACTCTGTTTCTTCTATGGTATTTCCATTTCCTAGATTTCAGCATACTATTGTCAGGATAAGTCTAAAATTTGCATCAAAGGAATTTGTGCCTTGTGGGAATTTATAAGAAAGAAATTATCTAAGTTTTTTAGCTTAATTATAGATCTTATAAAAACCTGGATTTGGCACAACAGTATTACAGAGGAGTTCTATTTAACTATTACATTGTTTATATTTGTTGAAGGTCAATTTTGATGTTCTCTATCAATTACCTTGGATAATTATCTTGAATTAGGTTGAAAAATATTAATGACCTGAATATGAATTGGTAAACATATGGTATCTCTGTATAACTTCTTTTTCCATGTTTTTAGTTATAGTTTAATGAGGACTTTCTAGTTGAATGGAATAAGAACAAAAATAGATATAGCTCAGAGAAAATGACGTGTGAATGTTAATGTTCCAGATGTAAAAAAAATGAATAAATTTGTCTCCTAATGGCCAGTTGAAAATTCTGTAAACAAAAAGTCATTTGGGTGTCACAAAAGTAACTTCTAACAATTAAGCGTGTAAAATTTTATGTGATATTACAAGGTAATTACTCAGAGATTTGCCAAGAGGAGTGAAGTCTGTAGAAAAGGAATGAGTTATACACACCAATGAGTTATAATGCCCATTATCTTTATGGCAAATGAAAATATGCATGGCAACATAGATACATGTGCTAAATGTTGTATTTCTTGTTTATGCAGTTATATCCAGAATTATATTCAGTCTATAAGACTGACAAATTATTACTTATAAAATTAATTTGATTACAATTCTTTTATAAAACTATTCATATGTATACTGTTGAAGTGAGAAGTCAGAGATAAGCAAGGGAAGGAGCCCTGAATGATCTATGTGATAATGGATTAGAGTTGGAGACATCAGTCTGAACTCCTAGTGCGGATGCCTCGTGCATTGAAGGAGTTAAGGGGAAAAAATCCTGACCCAAGTGGCTACAGATATAGATATAAGTGGTTACACATAGAATTATACGTAGATATGTGTATGTACTTTGGCATGCACACACGTATTTTCTTGCTGTGACAGTTGAATGGGTGTTTAAGCAACAATACCCCAGCACCAACAAGCATACTCAATGTCCAGACCTTGGTTTCTGATGCCATTCTCTAATAAAATGCACCAGTGATCCTTGGAAAATGGCTAATTCCAAGACTAAAACACAAAAATTATTATGTGAACCTGGAGTATCTGTAGTTACAGAAAGCAAGAAAGTCGTAAAAGGAAGCACGCGCTCACGCACGCGCGCGCGTGCACACACACACACACACACACCCTGAAGGGGTCTCTCAAAGTGGCACAGAAGCCAACTGAAAGAGATCCTAATGTTCAAAGCTGGAAACATTTGAGCAACAAAATAAAGTAATAAAAGATTTTAAACCAAAGTCTAAAATAAATATTCTTGAGTTCATTCTGATAAAAATAAGTTGTTTAATAAATAAATGAATGAAGAAGAAAAAACAAGTCTCACAGGAAAAAATTCCCAATATTTATGTAGATATTCAGTCTGCAAGGAGGTAGAACATAAGTATAGGTTGTACTTAGTGGTTTCCTTCCACAAAGTATAGTCCAGAAAAGGCAGAAAAGTTAACAGCTTCATAGTGGAGAAAACTGAGGAAAACAACATCAGCCAGATGATCAAACTTAACATCAACAATATTAAGTCATGTTGATATGATAAAGTTAATGTGACACTCAAAATAATGTGATGAGTATGACACATTCCTTTTGTGAACTTCCTCTCAAGAACCAATCATCCAGTCTACTCATGATAAATATCAGATAAATTCTTGTGGAGAGACATTTTATAAAATATCTGACCAGTACTTCTCAAAACTGACAAGGTTGTCAAAAATATGGGAAGTCTCAGAAACTTGTCAGGCAACAGTTGTGTAAGGAAACCTGACAACTGTAATGTCATAATTTAGGAGGGATCCTGGAACAGAGAGAAGATATTAGATAAAAACAAGTAAATATAAATAGTGAATGTACTTTTGTTAATAATAATGTATCAACATTGGCCCCTTAATTGTGACAAAATGCATCTGCTAATGTAAGATGTCAATAATAGAGGAAATTGGGTATAGGATATATGAATACATCATATACTATCTTTGAAAAAATTTCTGTAAATGTAAAACTATATTAAAATTAAATTTTATAAAATAAAAATGGAAAAGTACCTTATAATCCTAATATTCTTAGATTAAGGAAGACATTTCACAATCAAGAATGAGATGTTGTAGAAAACAGCAGTTAAAGATAAAAAATAAGGTCTTGGAAATTTAAACTGTATGTGAAGTAATGAGTTTAATACAAGGTTTGGAAGGTAAGAACTTTAAATTTTTTAAATTAAAAAGTAGAAGTGTAGACATGGAAAATATAATAAAGAGAAAAATAAACATAGAGGATCAGACCAATATCTAATAAGAATTTCAAAAAATCTGAATAAAATAAAATAGAAAATATTATCAAAGAAATAATCAAAGAGAATTTTTTTAGGAGTAAAGGGTATGAATTTTCAGGCTGAAATGATTCTGTAAGTATTCAGCATAATAAAACACATACACACACACACACACACACACACACCTGGGTACCAAATTATCAAGTTTAAAAAGTCTAAGATATAAATCTCAAAAGTTTTCTAAGGGAACATTCAAATTACCCAGAAAAAATAAATACCAGATTGGGACCATGTTTCAAGTATTGCTTTCCTAAGCAACACTTGAAGCTAGAAGATGTGGAAATTCCGAAGAAATATAATTTCAACCTAGAATTCTATATTGAGCTAAACAATCAATCATATGTCATGGTAGAAGACATAATACACCATCAGACATGTAAAAGCTCAGAAAATTTATCTCTTACCCAAAGATGTGCTTCAACAAAACAAGTGAACAATTCTTTTTTTATTTGCCAATCTTTGTTTTATTTATTTATTTACTTATTTATTTAATTTTTATTGTTCATGTACAGTTGTATCCATTTTCAACTGACCACAACACCCATTCCCATCCATCCCCACCTCCCACCCTCAAACCTACCCTCTTTGGCTTCGTCTATGTGTCCTTTATACTTATTCCTTGAGGGACCTTCCCCTATTTTCCTCCATTATCCCTCTCCCTTTTCCCCTCTGGTTACTGTCACTTTGCTCTTTATTTCAATGTTTCTGGTTGGTGCAGCCACTGTGGAAAACAGTATGGGACCCCCTCAGAAAACGAAATATGGAACTGCCTTTTGACTCAGTAATTCCGCTGCTGGGATTATACCCTAGGAACCCTGAAACACGAGTTCAAAAGAATCTATGCACCCCAATGTTCACAGCAGCACAATTTGCAATAGCCAAGTGCTGGAAGCAACAAGTGAATAATTCTAAATGAGGAAAGACACAGGTTGCAGCAAACAATGAATTAAGCCAGAGAACAAAGTGGTCAGAGAAAAACCTGTTTATATCAGAGTAGGAAGTTAAAGGTCCTGGGCCATAATTCTTTGTGAAAATATGGTATATATTATCATATATAACATGGTGATAACACTTTTGTTTTCAGTTAACAATATTTTCATAGAATAGTTAAACACTGTTTAATGATTTACACATGTTTACAGTCCACAGGTGCATATGGCTTATGATCATAGAACAGGATGTGGTGGACAAAATAAGCTCTCATAGAGAAAGGCAGTAGAAAGTCATTTAATGTGTATACAGTTTTAAAAATCTTGATTCAAACTCATTATTTAGTGACATGGCACTATCTACCAAAACAAAACAGCTAAAATCTTTTAAAATGATTGCTTTTGGGGCCTAATGTGGGAAGAGGGAAAAGATTTTCATTATAAGATCTTCTATAATGTAGATTTTTAATATAACATATTTGCTTTTTCAATTTTATTTTTAATTACATTTGACATCCAATATTATTTTGTATTTGTTTCAGGTGTACAGCATAGTGTTAAAATACTTTATTTTTTTTATTTTTGTAATTTACATATATTTTTAAAATATTTTATTTATTTATTTTTAGAGAGGGGAAAAGAGGGAGAAAGAGGGAGAGAGAGAAACATCAATGTGTGGTTACGTCTCGCACGGCCCCCACTGGGGACCTGGCCCACAGCCCAGGCATGTGCCCTGACTGGGAATCAAACTTGCGATGCCTGGTTCACAGCCCGCACTCAATCCACTGAACTATGCCAGCCAGGGCTGTGTTAAAATACTTTAATTAAAAATAAATTATTTATTAATTTCAATGTAAATATTCCTAGATATTCCCTTTTTACTCTCTCCAAAATGTTTTTGTCTGTTTTTAAATATGGAGATGATGTGTCAGTTATAGAGACTGCTATTCTTACATTTCCCATTTCATGAAATGTAGGAATCACTGAAAATCTTCAACAGAAATTTGTTGTCACACTTTCTAGTCAAGCGTTCAAACAAATCTTAAAACTTTAAGTTCTATACACCCATGTCCATAGCAGCATTATTTACAATAGCCAAGAGGTGGAAGCAACTCAAGTGTCTATCAATGCATATTCATAAAATGATAAATGTTGTATATCCATACAATGGAGTATTATTCAGCTCGGAGAAGGAAGAAATTTTGACATGTGCTAACATAGATGAAACTTGAGACATTATACCAAGTAAAATAAACTGGTCATGAAAAGATAAATATTGTGTGATTCATTTATATTAAGTATCCAAATTAGTCAAATTCATAGAGACAAAGCATAATGCTGGATGCTAGAGATAGGAGGAAGTTGGAACTTATTGCTTAAAGGACACAAAATTACCATCTGGGGGGATGTAAAAGTTCTGGAGGGGATGCTGGTGATGGCTGCACAACAATGTGAATGCACTAATGTCACGGAACTTTACTCTTAAAAACAGTTAAAATGGTAAATTTTATGTGATTTGTACTTTACCACATACAATTTTTTAAACTTCTTTTTTTAACAAGTGAAATCCTTTTGTAGCTTAAAAAAAGACCTTTATTTAAGTATTTAGAAACTAATTTTTTCAATGTATGTAGTTCCTGTCATAAATAGAATTCAGCATGTAAAGCACCTAGCATACTGCCTGGCACATAGTAGAAGCTTAATAAATAATTAAATTACATGACTATCCTATCTGTCATGTGAATTTTTTTTAATCCCGACCCAGGGATAAGTTTTATTGATTTGAGAGAGACAGAGAGAAAGGGAAACGGCAACTGGCTATCTCTCATATGTGCCCCAACCGGGGATCAAACCGACAGCCTAGATATGTGACCAGACTGAGGAGTGAACCCACAACCTTCTGGTATACCGCACGACACTCTAACCAACTGAACCACCCAGCTAGGGCTATCATGTGGAACTTTTGCCTTTATGTTGTGGCCGTATGTGATTATATACAGTTTAATTGCTATGCAAGATGGACCTAAAATAAAAGCTCCAGTCTCTATTGGAACCCACTGTGTCTACCTATTTCTCAAATAAAGAACTATAACTGAGTGAGAGATAATTTTCTGACTGGAAACCTGTGTTTTTTGTTTTAACTATATAAGGTCAAAGTGGCTTAAAAGGAACTCCTAAGATACCAGGTCACAGGTGATACCTAGCCTTCACACAGAGATACACCTTATTGTAGAAAGAGAGTCAAGCAAGGTGTCTGCGGAATGATGTAAGACTTTGTGAACTGGGGGACTTCCGGCCAAGATGGAGGCATAGGTAGACACACTGTGCCTCCTCACACAACCAAGATAGGGACAACAATAATTTAGAAACAGAATAACAACCAGAACTGACAGAAAATTGAACTGTATGGAAGTCGGACAACCAAGGAGTTAAAATGCACACATTCATCCAGACCGGTAGGAGGGGCGGAGTCAGGCAGCAGGGCAGAGAGGGGTCGCATGCACAAAAAGCGTTGGGACGGGGTGTGTAAGACCGCAGCAGCTGGCAAACCCCGGCCAAGGGGTGGCAACCAGCAGACCCAGCGAGGCAGCGGTTGAGAAGCAAGGCACTGCGGGCAGCCCAGGATCCCAGCGCTGGGAAATAGAGCCTTGGGGCATTGATTGAGAACACCTGTGGGGGTGAGACACAAGGAGAGACTCCAAGCCTCACAGGAGAGATTGTTGGAAAGTCCCACGGGGTGCACAATCCCACCCACATGGGAATCAGGACCAGAAAGATCCAGTTTGCTTGGGAGAAGCGGCGGAAGGAACTGAAGTCCAACGGAGAGCAGAGCAAGTGCCATTGTTCCCTCTCGGACCCCACCCCCACATACAGCATCACAACCCAGCAACTGCGTTGCCCCGCCCTGGTGAACACCTAAGGCTCTGCCCCTCATACATAACAGGCATGACCAGAACAAAACAAAAAAAAAAGAGAGAGAGAGAGAGAGAGATGGCTCAAACAGAAGAACAAATGAAAGCTGCAGAACTAATCCTTTTAAGTGACTGAGAGATAGCCAACCTATCAGAAGCACAGTTCAAAACACTGGTGATCAGGATGCTCACAGAATTGGTTGATTTTGGTTGCAAATTAGATGAAAACAATAAGGCTACAATAAGTGAAATGAAGAAAAATACACAGGGAACCAATACTGATAGAAAGAAAGCTGGGTCTCATATCAATGGAGTGGACCAGAAAGAAGAAAGAAACAACCACACAGAAAATGATGAAGAAATAAGAATTCAAAAAAATGAGGAGAGGCTTAGGAACCTCATCTGTGCTAAAGATGTGCTAAAGGAAGCACATCTTTAAACACTCCAACATCTAAATTATAGGGGTGCCAGAAGGAGAAGAGGAAGAGCAACAAGTGGAAAAGTTATTTGAACAAATAATAAAGGAGAACCTCCCCAGTCTGGCAAAGGAAATAGACTTCAAGGAAGTCCAGGAAATTCAGAGAGTCCCAAAGAAGTTGGACCCAAAGGAGGAACACACCAAGGCACATCATAATTACATTAGCCAAGGTAAAATTGAAGGAGAGAATCCTAGAAGCAGCAAGAGATAAGGAGGCAGTAACCTACAAAGGAGTTCCCATCAGACTGTCAGCTGATTTCTCAAAAGAGGCCTTACAGGCAAGAAGGGACTGGAAAGAAGTATTCCAAGTCATGAAAGACAAGGACCTACATCCCAGATTGCTCTATCCAGCAAAGCTTTCATTTAGAATGGAAGGGCAGATAAAGTGCTTCTCAGATAAGGTCAAGTGAAAGGAGTTCACCATCACCAAGCCCTCATTATATGAAGTGTTAAAGGGACTTATCTAAGAAAAAGAAGATAAAAGACATGTATAGTAAAATGATAGCAAACTCACAATTATTAACAACCACACCTAAAACAAAAACAAAAGCAAACTAAGCAAACAACTAGAACAGGAACAGCCCCAGAAAGGAGATCATATGGAGGGTTAGCAACAGGGGAGTAGGAGAGGTAGAGAAGGGGAAAAGGTATGGAGAATAAGTAGCATAGATGGTAGGTAGCAAATACACAAGGGGAGGGCAAGAATAGTATGGGAAATGTAGAAACTGAAGAACTATGACACATGGACATGAACTAAAGGAGGAGAATGTGGGTGGGAGAGGGTGTGCAGGGTGGAGGGGAGTGAAGGGGATAATGGGACAACTGTAATAGTATAAGCAATAAAATATGTTTAAAAAAATTTATGCTGTGGCCTCTTAACTACTTTGCCAAACCTAATTTGCTTGTAGTATAATTTTATCTCACACCATACATACTCATGTTACAAACTGTGAAATTTATTATCAGTGCTAATGTGACAACTCAGCATTTTTTTCATTGAAAGAAGTCCTTAGTAACATTTAAAGTGAAAAAATAACAGAATACTGTGTTATATTCTTAAAAATTGCTAAGAGAATCTATAGATTGCTTTGGGTACTATGAACATTTTGATGTTAATACTTCCAATCCATGAACACAGTATATGACTCCATTTGTTTGTGCTTCTTTAATTTCTTTCTTCAGGGTTTTGTAGTTTTCTGAGTACAGG
This sequence comes from Tonatia bakeri, assembly GCA_004024845.1. Taxonomy (NCBI): domain Eukaryota; kingdom Metazoa; phylum Chordata; class Mammalia; order Chiroptera; family Phyllostomidae; genus Tonatia; species Tonatia bakeri. The sequence goes on from PVIA01003811.1 coordinate 154,252, forward strand.
TGTTTTACTTCCTTGGTTAGGTTTATTCCTGGGTATTTTATTGTTCTTATTGCTATATCAAATGGGATTTTAAAAAAAGAAAGAAAGAAGATTGCTAAGAGAGTAGATCTTAAATTTTCTCACCATATACACACACACACACACACACACACACACAAAGGTCATCATGTGACATGATGTAGTTGTTAGCTTATATTCTGGTGGTGGTCATTTTGCAATTAAGTGTATCAAATCAACACTATTTTATGCCTTAAACTCACACGGCATGACATGTAAATTTTTTCTTAATAAAGATGGAAAAATCAAGAAAGTCAATGTACTAGAGCCCAATGAGTTGTAAACAAATGGTCAAATGAATTACTTGCTTTCAAATCCCAGCTCTGCATTTAACCTTTGTGTGTAATAATCCTGGGCAATTCATGTTACTGAGGGTTTCTTGACTTAGCTCAACACCTTTTCTTTGTCTGGAATAAGATGAGTAAGATTGTAATGAGGAATGAATATACTACACTTATCAATCTTAGTAAATATTAAACCCAGCTTGTTATTCTAACCTTATTTTTCTCTCCCAAAACAAGAGCCTACATATTAAAATCTTCTTTTCTAAGTATACTTTGAATAAACAGGTTCAGTTCCTGTGTAAACCCCGAAGAGACAGCCTTACCTTGTAGTCCTGCTAAACTGACAAAGGCCACATGATTAACCCAAGGATAGGGGCCATAAAGATCTCTATCAGGACCAGTAAGGACACCTGCACATCCCCCAGATGGCTTTGTTCTGCTTTCCCTCCCCTTCCTCCTTGTAAAAACCTCTGCAGGCTCTTTCATTTGGGCGGTATTTCTCTGTCTCCTCAGTATGGCAGCATCCCTGTGTTTGTTTCCGTATATTATTAGGTAGAGCTGCTTTGTCTGCCTGTCTTAGAGCATCTGTTAGGAGATCATTTGGAGGATTATCAGCTGTGCCCAGTGAAGGGGAAGAATGAGGGAAAATGTGCAGAGATTAAGAAGCCTAACTGGTAGGTACAAAGTAGACAGGGGGTTGTTAAGAATAGTGTAGGAAATGGAGAAGCCAAATAACTTATATGTACAACCCATTGACATGAACTAAGGGTGGAGATTGGGTGGAGGGGGTCAAAGAAGGAAAAATTGGGACAATTGTAATAGCAAATCAATAAAATATACTTAAAAATAAAATGAGAGTAATAATAATTTTTAAAAACCTTCTGCCCATACTAAGATGTTAAGTTGTAACCATGATTTAATATCTCCCAGCTAGTAATCAAAGTTGTGTATTTTGTAACAATCAAAGTATTTAGTCACCCCATGCTTTAGTTCTCCCTGAAGTTGTAAACCACAGGCATCTGGGAAAGGGAGGAATGCCAATGCAAATTGAGAGATAATACAAGAATGAAAGGGGTAAACCGGGCAGGAAATGCAGGACTCCCCTTTCGGCCACCTCTGCCTACTCCCTCTTCCCTCTCTGATCAGCGCCTACACATCCTCACTCCTCCTGGGAAGTTTCCCCCTCCCACATTTTCACCAACTCCTTGTAAGAATCGCTGACTTGATCAGAGATATTAAAATGGGTTTTGGATGACAGGAATCCACCCATCTTTTTGAGATGCTAGCAGTCTAATACACTTCTTTCCTTCTCGCCAACAACTGTCTCGGAGTTTGGTTTTCATGGTGGCAGGCTGCTGAATCTGGGTTTGGTTATAAGATGGAGTTTATCACAGTTGCTCCAGAGAGGGGAGGGGAGAGAGGGGATTTGAATCTAGAGAGTAATTCCAGGGGTCGAATTTCTTTTTTATTAGTTCTTTTGTTGTTCAGGGCTTGTCACAGGTGGCGCAGGTAACCACGTTCTTAGTGATCGGGACAAAGAATTGAGCCGAACACACGGAGTTTATAGTATAAAGAAAGAGGGAAGATTTATTAAGCGATAGTACACTCCACAGAACTTGGGAGCGGGTCAACTCTGTGCAGAGATTGACCACGTGGGCTGGGCGGATTTTCTTCTTATAGGGCGGAAGCTTCCCGGCTAGTCTTTGGCGGGCTTCT